>JARVGV010000001.1:50908560-50918824 GCA_031762435.1 Hypsolebias longignatus
CTTTCTTTTTTGAGGCACTGGACGCCAGGAGGAGAGACGGTGGGCTCCAGACCGGAGAGAAGCTGATCCGAGGGAGCGGCAGTTGCCTGGAGCCTTCTTTAGTTAGAAAATAAAAACTTTCTTTAATCTTCTTTTTGTGTCCGGTGTCCATAAATATGTTTTACCCCTTTACGGGACGTAACAATACTCATATGCCTGTGTATCCTGTACACTACACCGCTGGCTGACCCCAAAAGTTTGTTTGTTTGTTTTTTTGTTTGTAATTTTTATTCATTTCAAAACTAAAAGAACACATAATACTATTTACAACACATCATGATAAAAAAAAAGAATTATACATGTATGAAATGAAAGGAAGCAGAAGATAAAATCTTATTTTGTCTGCCCCTTCTTCAACAATCAACTCAATTTTTTCAAACAGAATAATCCATGAAAAAAAAAATGCTACACAAAGTAACTCATCACACTTAACCCGAAAAATTTTCTTGTGATACCAATCAATTTAGATATATTTTTCCAAAAACGTTTTTTTAATCATTTTCTTGAACAAAGTCAAAGATTTTGCAGCTTTAATATTATTTTCTAAACTATTCCACAGACTTATTCCATAAATTAAAGTAGACCTACCGGTACTTAAACTATACGCTGTGGCATAACAAAAATGTCTGTACCCTTAAGAAATACTTTTTTCTTTTAACAAAAAATGTGTGAATATTTGAGGGCAATCTGAAGTTTTTAGCTTTATATAATATTAAAAGAATATTATATAGTCAACCAACTCATAAAATTTCAATAATTCCAATTTGCAAAACAAAACATTTGACGGATGATAATGTTTTCCAGTGATAATCCTTATAGCTCTTTTTTGTAAAATGAACATTTGTTTAGTCAGTCAGTTATAAAGGGACATCCAATAATTATTTTCTGAAAGTCTGGTGGTTTATCAAATATTTTGCTAACAGACATAGGCCTACAGATATTGATGTGTTGTATAAGTGTTTGGGGAGGATGCTCAGCTACTACCACACAAAAAGTCCAGCTCAACATTTGTGAAATAGTTTGAGTTGTCATGTTTGTGTTTTATATGATTTGCTGTAGCAACCGTCTTGAATTGGACTGAGTCTAGAAGATGAGTTGTGATGCAGACACCTGTGGACTTCCTGAAAACCCCCACCCCCAGCATCCCCGCACCGCAGCACAAAGGCGCGTTGTGTAACTAATTGAGGGCTTTGTTGTGGCGCATTAAGCGTTTGTGCGGTTATGTTCATTAAAGCATTCCTGCGCGGATTGGGGACGACGGAGAGGGGGGAGCTTTATATAATGACCTGCACGCTTTTTCACGTGAAATGCCCCTTTTATAAGCTGTCTCTGCGCTGACGGAGCCGAGAGGGGGGAGAAGTCTGCGTCTGCTGCAGCTGCCAGATGCACGAGCCCGGCGTCAGGATGATGTCGTCGCACCCGTTACCAGAGGGCTTCACCGAGTTTGATGTGTTTTCGCTGGGGTCGTGTCTGCTGGTGGAAGGTGAGTGTTTTGCCCTGCACAGTGGGCTGTGCCCTCCTCGGTCTGTGCAGCCTGCAAGACAGGATCCGATGTTGTTTCTGTTAAAGACACACGTTGAAACTGCCAGAAATGCAGAAATGGTGCGTGAGCGTAAAATAATGCGTGCATCTTTGTTTGGACGCGCCGCCGTGCGCTCTGTCGCTGTGCAGCCAGGACTGTAACGTGTGTGCTTGTTGTTCCACCGAAGGGCTGCTGGGCTTCTCTCTGAATGCGGTGACCATCGTGGCTTTCCTCAAAGTCAGAGAGCTGAGGAGCCCCAGCAATTTCCTGGTGTTCAGTTTAGCCATGGCTGACATCGGCATCTCCATGAACGCCACGGTTGCAGCTTTCTCCAGCTTCCTGAGGTGAGCCCATGCAACCCTCTCAGGCTGCACCTGAGGCTAAATGAAAAGTAATCTCTAATAGAGCTGAGACAAATCTGTCACTGTCTGATTTTCAACCAGATGAAGACGAAGATGCTGCTCTCACAGTATTCACTGGTTCTAAGATTAGAAATGCTCCTTAGAACCTTCTCAAAATACTTTCTTACGTCAGCTTTCACTCATATTTGATGAAGAAAATAAAATCTCTATGGTCACATCCTGCTGCTGGGAATTTAAAATCCTGTAAAAAAATATCTTTGGGCTGCAGGTACTGGCCTTACGGCTCAGAAGGGTGCCAGACTCACGGCTTCCATGGCTTCTTGACAGCTCTTGCCAGCCTCAACTTCATAGCAGCCATTGCCTGGGACAGATATCATCAGTATTGTACTAGTAAGCTTATTCCGACGTAGCGCACAGTAAAAATGGTAAAAGCACTTATTAATGTTGGATGAATGTTGTTGTTGCCAGGGACGAAGCTGCGGTGGAGCAGTGCTATCAGTCTGGTTGTTTTTATTTGGGCTTTTGCTGCCTTCTGGGCAGCCATGCCCCTCATTGGCTGGGGAGAGTATGACTACGAGCCTCTCAGGACTTGCTGCACACTGGACTACAGCAAAGGAGACTGGTACTGCGCACGTGCAAATTGTTTACTCAGCAGTGAAGTGCTTGTTTCTTCTGCTTTTCTGATTTCAATTCACATTCAGTTGTCTTATTTTTTTAGACAAGTTTCATGTAAAGTCAAAGCATTGACATTTTTTAACATGATAAACGTCTATATTAATCATCACCACTGCATCATTGCACAGCCTTTCATAGTTAATGTGTCTCTCAACAGGAATTATGTGTCGTACTTGATTCCAATGAGCATCTTCAGCCTGGGCATTCAGACGTTTGTTGTCCTGACTTCTTACCAGTCCATTGCGCAGAAGTTCAAAAAAACAGGAAACCCCGCGGTACGTAATGTAATCAAGCATGATCCGCCAACGTTATGAGATTCTCCTTTAAAGGTTGCACATTTTCTGCAACACTAGTAAAGTGAACACGGGGGAAAAGAGAGAGTTGCGGTTCAAACTGGCCTTGAGACACAAACATTTATGCTTCATTTGATCCAAACAATACCATATACCAGCTTTATTTATAGATCACTTTAAACACCCACAGGACCAAAGTGCTATCCAGTACACATAATAAAACAATCATACAGTCAGTTAATAAAAGTGATTAAACGATTAAGTGCGCAGGGTCAGGGAGAAGAGACGTTTTTTTTTTTTAAGGAGGGATTTAAAACAGACGGAAGAGGTCTGTCTGATGTTCAAGGGAAGGTTGATCCATAATTTAGGAGCTGCCACAGCAAAAGCACGGTCTCCTCTGAGCTTACGCTTTGTCTTCGGCACACTCAGGTACAGCTGATGACCCGAGGGTGTGTTGGGATGTAGCAACTCAGACAATAGGGCGGGGCAAGTCTATTAAGAGCTTTAAAAGGAAATCAAATAATTTAAAAATTAATCCTAAAATGTACAGGCAGCCAGTGCAGGGAGGCTAAAACAGGAAATGTGGTCAAACTTTCATTGTCAGTTAAAAGTCGTGCAGCGGCATCCTGTACCCTCTGCAGCTAAGAGATAGTCCAGCTGAGTGGTCACAAAGGTGTGAACTACTGTTTCAAAACACCGCCGCGAAAGAATCGGCTTTAATTTAGTAATTTAATCTGCTGCCTCAGATAGAAATAACTGGACTTAACAACTGCTCTGATGTGATTTTCTAACTTTAGTCCAGCGTAGACTTTGACCCCTCAGTTTGTAAAACCAGTAATTGGCCTGATATACTGGGCCAAGGAACCAACATCTACATAGGGGGTCTCAGTAGAGCTTCCAAAGACCATCACCTTAGTCTTTCCCTCATTAAACTTTAAAAACTTCACAGCCATCCTGACTTTTATTCCTCCAGTGTCCAGAGAGTTAGAAACTTATTTCTTCAGCGGGACATATATCTGTGTATCATCTGCATAACAATGAAAATAGATCCCATATTTTCTATAAATAGAGACAACATATATCACAATATGATGACAAATGCTTTGTTGAATTATTACTTCAACAACATGTGTTTTTTAAAAAGATAAACAGCAAACACAATAAACTGACAGTGATGTCTGATGAAACCACTGTAGTATTTGTACATGGAAAAGCCTAAATAAGAGATTCTCCATCTTGCTTGAAAAATGTACTTATGCTGTTTTTGTCCATAATGCGATTAGGTTAAAAACACTGACTCAGTATCTTGTCCATGGCTTCAGCCTCCATTACTGTCTCCTTCTGGCCAATAGTATCAATTTATCCAAAAAAGAGCAGACAGCAGGTTATTGATTAAAATATATCACCGGACCTACCATATATCTTTCAATAAATCCATTTTGTCTGAATAAAAAAAGAAAGCTGCGTGACTTTAACCAACAACTAAAATGTCTGCTTTTTTTTATTTATTTCTTTTGCTCCTGATAAGCAGGCTCAAATGAAGCTGCTGTGGGAGAGAAACGTATCAATATTCATTAGCGTGCACGACTAGAGCCGGTCTGATGGGCTCGGACCGCCCTCTGTTTCATCAACTTGAGTAAGATCTCATTTACTCAAAGGTCTTAGTCCAATAAATCCAGATGCCTACTTTATAATAAAACCACTATTGGAAAAATTAGGTATAATTGGGAGTTAGTATAGCCAGTGCATTCAATTAGTAAATTAAATTACTTTGGACTGGGTTTTAACTCAAAGGTAATTAATGGAAAGTTGACATTTTTTTCCTTTATTTCTAATTATAGCTCATCAAGAAAATACGTACCGAGTTAAAAAAATAATAATAATAAATAAAAGTTTAGATTAGTAACACATAATTCTATGAATAATATGTTAATTATAGCTGCCTAAATTCCATTGAAAAATGATCCTTTGTTGAATAGCTGATTATTTAAAGCACACCTGATTGTTAGCTTTGTCTATAATAAGATCTGCTCAATTCTTCCTCTTAAAATAACACAGAAACCTGTGTGTGTGTGTGTCAGGTGTGTACAGGTCGATCCTGTTACTTTCACTGTTGGACTCCTGAAGACCTTTACTCCACAGACAGAATTAAACTAGTAGCAAATTGGCAAAGCCTGGTCTAAAAATCAATGAAAATTGGTCCCAGTCAGACACAGCGACGCGTTCAGGACACGCCGCTGGCAGGAGTGTGTGACACGGGTATCGATCTTAACCCTTAGACGACTTCACATCTGTGAATTTCTGCTCACAGAGAGATAAAGAAATCCCAAAGCATGGTCTTAGAGGATCAGAAAGTTGTAGAAAAAACAATCATTTTACGTTTCTATTAATTCTATTTTCTTGCACAGCTAAAATAAAACCCCACAGATACAATTTGTAAATTGTGCTAATCTTATATCAGCAATCAACCGCAAAAAAAATCTGTATCAATGTGTGTCGTTTAGGTATTGTTGTTTAATTATGCATGGTTCCAGAATAAGTGAGGAGACAATGTGACTCACAGAAAACAAAAAAATAGCAGACTGTTTACAGAGCTGAGAGGATTGTGTATCACACTGTAGCAAACTGATTCTTGTCCAAATCCTGAACCATCACTCAGCAGAAAATGATCCTCGAGCTGATCAGCTTTTCGCTGAAGTAAGTGACAGCTCGTAAAGTGCTTCTGCACAGAAACAGGAAAGTGATTTTAGCCCTACTAACCAAATCAGGCTGTTTTCATGGTGAGAAAATGGTTTTGCTTGAATCGTATAGAGGGTATGTTTAATTAAACAACATGTCTGCTGTCATCACTCAAAGGTTGTTGTCTATTTAAGAGTTGATGGACCTCTAAGCTAATTAATTCAGATAATTGTATTTGTGTCACAGCTCAACAAAGTTTATATTGAATTATATTTAAGCAGGATGGGGGGCTTTAAACAACTCATTAAGAACAAGACTGAACCATGTCTCTTATGAACTAAACTTCAGGAGCAAACTGAATTTTTAACTGTGTACAATATTGTTAGGGACCAGGCCCACCCGCGATGAGTAAAAATCCATGAAGTAGGGATACAGTAGTCCAAGTTCAAGTTCAAGTTCAAGTCATGACATGTGCCAGGCTGTAATGACACTCATCAACTGTTATTCCCAATCTCCCTCTTTAAATAAACCATTTAAATTAAATATTGTAACATTAAAAAACAATTCATGCAGCATGGATTGCTTTTTTTAAATTTTTTTAATGTTACAGTATTTAAATTGTAGAGAAGAGCAGCAGAGTATCAAAGGGATGTCACACAGCTTCAGCTCTGCAGCACGGAGCAGAAATGTACTTCTTGATCAATTACACCTCAACAACTGAACATAGAAGTTCTAAAATAATTAAAATTTACTTTTAACACTTTTAGATTTTGTGATTATGATGATTTTTACGATGTGACACACTTTGAATTTTAAGCTGGAACACAATAGTCGATCAGTGCATCTAGACAGCAAAGGGTTAACCCTTCACAAAGTCATTGCAGCCAGAGGAGAAATGTGTGTGCGTGACAGAGAAGATCAGATGATCAGCTGCAGGAGGGAGCTTTCATTTGCACTTGTGGGCTGCACACATGGTGCAAAATCATTTATTTTAAATAAACAATCCATGGCTCATCCATCAATCAGCCAATTGTGTCCTGTTCAATCTTATTTTGAAAAAACGCGATATAGCGAATCCGCGATAAACAAAGTAGTGAGGGACCACTGTATTGTTCATAATTTTAAAATGTTTGATCAGTTTTTTTCTGTAGTTTATCGACTATCAGACAGCAAAAGTCAGGACTAAAGTGGAAAATAAAGGACTAAAAGATAAGCATCAAATATTCGACCGTTTTATCCCTTTCTTTGACAGTAATACCAACATTCTGAATGCAAACCAATTTTAATTCCTCTCTTTATTATAATATATTGTGTAAAGTGTGTAAAACTGCTAGCTTGGGCAAAAACAAATTTGGATGACATTTCACAATAAGTTTATTTATTTATTTATTTTTCTTGGAGAAAAGTGCGCAGTTTTGCTGACAGTCACTTTTTTTTTTTTTATCTGTTAACAATTATTTGTCAAACTGCTATGGAAATTACTGCTGCTGCTGATCTCATGCTGCTGATTTATTTCATGCTGCTGTGTTCATACTCATCTGCTCACACAGACTCATGTTTGTGCTGTTCGGCGTGTTGTTTTTGTGCTACTAGAACGTAGCATATTTTTAGTTTACTGTTTTTCTTAGTTCATATCGTAGCTCTTATTACTGGTTTTCTTTTACATTTTATACTTTTGTTGGATGTAACTGGGACCCTGTGTACATAATTCCGTTCCACCACATGTACCACAAGTGGTGTGAATTAATTTGGATCTAACGCACTTCAAACAAAAGCAGTTACACTATATTAAATACATATATATAAATGAAAGACCTATATAAAAGACCTACATTATCATTTTCTAACTCTACTAAACTTTGCACTTGTTTAGAGAAAACAACAGTAGAGTAAGCTCACCTAAAATAGCCACCACCTCATCATCCTGGATAACCTCCAAGGATCCTGACACCACAAAGCAGAGGCTGTCCACGCTTTCCCCGGCGTGGTAGATCAGATCACCAGGAGCACAGTGGATGGTCTGAAACTCCATGGCCAGAGCTCTGAGACACCCGTCACTGGCCAGTCGGAAAGCAGGGTGCTCTTTGAAAACCTTCCGGTTGAGATGAACACAGATGTCTGCTCTCATGTCCTTTGGACAAATCTGCAGCACCTGAAAGCAAAAAAGGTGGAAGGTTAAGAAAGGCTGGCTGGTGTTCAGATGAGACCCATCAAACACGCTGAAAAGTTCTTTTTTTTAATGTAATAAACTGTTGTTGGAAGCGCTAATAATCACATAACCATAACGGTGAACCCTGAATGGCTTCAAACCATGCTAATTCTGTGATTTATTAGCTTTGACCATAAAAGTAGGAGGCTGTAAGTTCACTGAAATTAAAAAATACATTATGTCCTCCCAATCTGCCCTTCAACCAGCTTTACATAATTTATTTATTTTTTGTGTTGTTGTATAGCTGTCCAGCTGCTGTGATAAGTACGAGGACATATTAAAGGTCAATAACTGAAGTGACACTTTTCAGAATTGTGAGGCCACTTTAGAAGGATGCTGCTTTCCAGACTAATTTTTATAATGTTTAAAATAACGTGATCTTCATTTACATATGTGCCTTTATTCAGGTGGATCTATGACACATTCATCCATCTAAAGGCTCTAGCTCAGTTTTTCTGAAAAGCTAGTTAATTTGACTTTTCATCATAAAATTTTTAAATCCCAAGGCATTCCAGATGATGGTAAAAATCTGGAATGCATAATACATTTTTAAATGTCTTCTAAGCAGTTTAATTGTTTTAGTAGCTATTTGGACCAGCAGCTGTCTTTAGCTTAACATGTGATGTTTACTAATTAAATGGGAATGTAAATGCCATAGTCCTGAAACAGCTTGACTGCAGTTATTTCTCAGTTGTAGATGTAAATCCATTGATTACTTACTGAATGTTTTAATAAAATTGATCCTGTGCTTTGTGCAATATTTTTCCAACACTTGCGTGAATACACACACCGGCAAGAACACGTCAGCTCCGCTTTTGTACATTTACAAAAAGGAAATCAGTTTTTATTGTAAAGTGAATCAGACCAAAGTTTCTCTCATCGGTTTAAAAGTAATATTTGTCATTGAAATATTGGCTCATTGTCATTATATAAAAATATAAATATTTTTACGTCATTAATTCCACCTGAAGCAAAGCATTTCCAGCACAACTTGATGCCATGAGAGAAACATGGAGGCAGCTCTGAGCTCCGAGTACACCCGGCCGTCTGCTGCGTGTCAGCATGTTGTTCACCTCATCACGGGATCTGCTTTTAAAACAAATCTCTTTGAAGACAAATGCCAAGCAGAGAGGGATTATGGGCCATTTATAGCTGCTTTAATGTGGCCTCCAGCCAGATAAGCAAAAAAGACACACAGATCCAAAGAAGCCCAACAAGGGGACGCAATACATTTCATAATTTGATTTTGATTTTAAGTGAGCCATTTACATTTATTATGCTTTATTGGCAGTTTTGGTTTAAAACTGAAGTGAAATGATTTGACTTTGGACAAGTGGGTTTTAATTAGATGCATTATATGAACAGACAAGCAGCAGTTCAGTCTATCTGATCCCAGCTTTAAATGCTCAGTTTTCAAACCCTCAGCTCATTTTAGTCTTGTCCGAATTCAGCTGGATGGTTGAAGGGAATGGAAAACAATATATTTTATGCTTCCCGAACCACACTTTTACAATGTGAGCTCAATGAATCTTGGCATTGCCACTTTGGAATATCCCCACACAGCCAGTGAGAAAGGAATCTGTTTAAAGGAGAAAGGAGACTTACGGTAGTCCCTTAGTAATTTGACTAAATTATTCTGGTGGAATGAAGTTGCTGACCTGAACCTCTAAAGTAGCCCCATGAATGTAACATAAAGCCAACAGGTTTGTAGGGTGGCTAAAAGATTCACATCATCCACTGCATTTCTCATCCTGATGTGCCTAACAATTTGAAGCAGAAAAAAAAATTGAGCTCATCAGATCCAATGTCCCCTTTCCATTACACCAAGGGTCCAATTATACTCCGCAGCAAATTGGAGGTTTTCTTTTCTATTAGTCCCACTGATAAGTGAGTTTCTTGAGGCTACACAGCCCCCAAAATTGTACTTTATTCAGTGGTGGCTGGTCCATAAGGGAAAAAAAAATATTTCTACAAAGTAAGATTTGGTACCTTATTGAGCATGAACTTTCTTTCCACTAAGTAGTTCCTCCCAATAAATAGCGTAAATTATTATTTCTACTGAGCTTGCTGTGTATTGTTTTGTTCTTGGAATTTAAAATCATTTTAGCGATTCAACCCAAGTTATTATTTTATTTTACTTATTTACTGTTATGGGGCAGTACCGTTCAAAGAACCGTGTTCATCAAGCGGATTCGAACGTACGGCCAGTGATCTGAACAGCCAGGTCCAATAGTTTTATTTGTGGTGTCTGATTTTCTGTCCTGTGGTCACATTCGGTTGGTTTCAGCGCATTGATACAACCTCTACCTAGACTTGACGTGAGCTCAAACCCAGGAGCAGTTGCAGTGAAACCTGCTGAGACCAACAGTGGAGATATTCTGTTTTTAAACACAACAGGAGCAGAACGAGGGGACCAGAACAGAAAACTGAGAAGAACAGAGAAAAGTCATAGAACAAGACATGTCCTCCAACATTTAAACAATTC
>JARVGV010000001.1:51115675-51129448 GCA_031762435.1 Hypsolebias longignatus
CTCCCAGGATGAAGGCAGGAATGGAGTTAAACACTTTAATTTTATCTTTAAATTGCAGCATGATGTGCGCGCACACACTTTCCGTCAGCAGGACTTTTTTAGTTCTAAAATATCCGTACACATTCAAGTACACCGGTAGTCATCAAAAGCCTAGAGGGCCCTTTAGCATTCCTAGCGGCCGAAAGTGGTACTGCTCCTTTTTTTTTTTTTTTCAGTCAGAATGAATGGAAATGGTCATACCTCAGCCAAAAATTGGTCTAAAAATATGGGGAAAATACATAAATACATCGCTTTGCCGTATAAGTCGCAGGACATGCAAATTAGGGAAAAAACTGTGACTTATATGCCGAAAAATACGGTAGGCACTTTCTTTATTAAACCTCTACACTCTGACATAAGGATCATTAAGGCATTAAAAGCTTTTTAAACTCAAGCAATGAGCCAGTGCTTTGTCGACACATTGGATAAACTACTAAATAATCAATTTATAATCGGATCTTTCTGCGCTTTCTGCCAGTCGAGGCAGATGACTGCCCATCCTGAGCCCAGTTCTGCTGAAGGTTTCTTCCTGGTGTTGTAAATTAGCACTATATAAATTAACTGAATTTAACTTCTTAGAAGCAGCAACAATCACGGTACATTTAATGTTTTTAGATGAAGATATAAAAACACAAAAAACAAGAATACACAATTTGACAGACCTTTTACCAACAAAGTGATTTGCACCTCTCGGGTCCCTGTTTGACCTTTGCTGGATATTTTCTCCCCATTTCTTAAAGACATGACTTTCAGATACTGATCGTCGTCTAGAAATATATATTTTGGCCTGAAAGAGCTTATTTTACTCTCCATTTGTCCACTTTCCTCATTAACTAAACATGTTGCAGAAATGCTTTCAGTGGGGTACCATGTCTAAAGAGTAAATGAGTAAAAATGCAGTCAGAAGTAATAAAAAAATAAATAAATAAAAATGAAAGACCTTTAGAAATTCCAGAGAACTGTTCATCAAGACCATTTTGAGATATTATAGGACACTTTGAATGCAGACTATAAATAAAACAAATGTGAATTAGAACCTTTCATCTCTCTGACTGATTGTAAAATTTTGTTTGTCACAGCCAAGCCCAAGACTACATTACAGCTGGAGCCTGTTTGGCATTAGGTTTACGCTTTGCCGGATCTGCCAATTCCGACGCCTTTGACTGCCTCTATGAGTTTGCCAGAAACTTTATGAAGATGATGTCTTTTGCTGGTACAGCTACTGTTGGTGCAGTGCGTGAATTAATTTTATTATTTTATGTTCATTCACTGGCTTCTGAAATTTGCCACAGTTTGAACTTTTAATATGCTGTATTTCCTCCCTGTTTCTCTCACATGTGCTGGTCCCTCCAGCAGATGGGTTATTACAACTTGCAAACAGGTCTGTCGATGATCCTGCTGGCTATGTCCATGGTCATGGCTGGCACTGGGAATCTGAAGGTTCTTCAGCTCTGTCGCTTCTTTCACAAGAGAACTGGCGGTGAGATGAACTATGGCTTTCACATGGCTCATCACATGGCCCTGGGCCTGCTCTTTCTGGGAGGTGGCAGGTTAGAAAACACACAGACACACACATACAGATGTACAGTTTGTTTGCCTTGCATAATTTTAAATACTATAATATTGAAGTCAAAGCACAGAAAACAAAGCTGTCAATCATCAAAACTTGAATAGAAATAAAACACTTTTTCCTCCCACTTGGACAGGTTGTCAGACACAGGAAGACAAAAATGACCTAAACAGGAAAGTCCTAATATTTTGTTGTACATCAATGTGTACAGATTAGAACAGCGCAAACGTTGTTAGCATAAAAACATTATTAAACCAATCAGTAATTTGTACTTTATTCTTAAAGCCTTCTAGGATTGTATTAATTACACATTTGAAATGTCTGCTACATAAAACAGATTGGCAGAAACCTGTAATAAATTGAGGTTTAATTTACAAATACCGGTACCTTTATTTATACTTAATTTTCTCAGTTCGCTAAACAGTTTCCTTCATCCTTTTGGTTAATATGATGGATTATTAGGGCCACACTAAGAAAAAGAATTTCAAGAAAAAAGTCAAAATTACGAGAATAAAGTCATAGTAATACAAGAATAAAGTTGTACGGCAGTAAAGTCATAATATTAAGAGTATAAAGTCATAGTATAACAAAAATAAAGCCAATATTACAAGAATAAAGTCATAATATTACGAGAACAAAACTCTTAATACGTCCTGGGTTGGCTCATGCCTGCTGCACAGCCTCCAATGAGAGTCAATGCGTTTATGAAGTAGTCCGCGATCACGTCACTGTTTGTGAAATATGCCTCCATCCACATTACGTCACAACTAAATCCGTCAATGCAGCCGTTAAATGCAATGCCATATGGCTTCAGTTTATCATAAGAAGCCACAGTGCGTTGGGCCTCCTGCTATTGTACTGCCAACATCAATTTTCATAATTTTACCGCAGTTGTAAGACTGATTATTTGTGTCGGAATTCTGATATTCTGATATTACAACTTTATTCTTGTAAATTACGACTTTATTCTCGTAATATTTTGATTTTATTCTCGTAATGTATGACTTTATTCTCATAATATTTTAACTTTATTCTCTTAATATTTTGACTTTATTTTTTGTAAATTACAACTTTATTCTCATAATTTACGACTTTAGTTTCGTAATTGTTGACTTTATTCTCATATTATTTCAACATTATTCTTGTAAATTATGATTTTATTCTCATATTGTTTCTACTTTATTCTCATAACATTCCAACTTTATTATCATATTATTTCAACTTTATTCTCATAATATTCCAACTTTATTCTCATATTATTTCAACTTTATTCTCATAATATTATGTCTTTATTCTCGTAATATTACTCCTTTATTCTCTGTTATGTCAACATTATTCTCGTAAATTACAACTTTATTCTCATAATATTTTGACTTTATTCTCATAATATTTTGACTTTATTCTCGTAAACTACAACTTCATTCTTATAATATTTTGACTTTATTCTCATAAATTACAACTTTATTCTCGTAATACTGTCACTTTATTCTTGTATTATTACAAGTTTATTCTCATGTGACTTTATTCTCATATTACGACTTCATTCTCGTAATACAACGACTTTATTCTAGTAATATTATGACTTTATTCTCGTAGTTTCATGACTTTTTTCACAATGTAATTTTTTCTCATAGCATTTTTTTTCTTAGTGTGGCCCAATACTCTGTTAAGACTGGTTTGATTATTATTATTATTATTATTATTATTATTACTGTGATTATTATTATTATTTTATTTTTATTTTTTCTGGTTTGATTGCACTATTTCTTTTGACTTTATGCATGCATGCAACCTCAAACTTTTTTTTTTTCCTTTTCTGCAACACATACAGTATTTCTGTTTTTCCTGCATACTTAAGGGATGAAGTCTTATATAGAAATAAGTGAATGTTTTCAGTTCTCTAGAGCATCCGGGTACTGTAAAAAAAACAAAACAAACAAAAAAAAAATTTACAAAAGTCCTCTTTGTTTTTTTGTTGCATTTGTTGCCATTTTCAACTTTCCCACATTTGGTATTCTGATGACGTTTTATCTGCCAGCATAAAATTGTGAAGCTGTCTCAAAATACCCTGATGCCTAGGCTTAACGACAACAATACTCAGAAACCCTGAAGGTTGTAACTAGTTTCAATCCTTCATTTTAGGGATGTATTGACAAGATGATTATTATTTTTAAACTTCAGCAGTCATCTTTAAGGTATCATTGAGCTTAACACTGAGGACTCAGCTGTTCCAGGGAATGTATCTAATTTGTTTCTCATGATTTGTTTAGCAAAACTACAAAACATACTTTTTGCATTGGTATTATTTTAAAGTCTTTTTAGAAGCTGAGCTTAAATATACTCCACATGTATTGTACTTGATAGTAATTACTAGATGACAAAAACTGCACACATGCAAGAAAAAGTACAGCAACACACCAACTTTATTGAAGACTACTGCGTTTTTGAACGATCAGGTTCAGCTCACACTCACATGGGTAGTGACTGCAGAACAAACACACGTAAGCCTGCTAAGAGTGTTGCATTAGCATGTTGAACAGTACACAGATACACCCACACACCCAAACCAGGTGACCTCAGCCTATTTTCAAAAGTAAACAGCAGCTTCCACTCCCTCATTAGATATTGACCTTTTGATTATTTTCAGTTCCCTTTTTATTTTTGTCTCTCCATACAAAGGCCCACACAGATGAAGCGACTGTAGGTCTGAATGTCAGTGTTTTATTGTGAGTTGTTTATTGTTCATTTACAGAGGTTATCGATCATTTTGCAAAGCAAATTCATGTCATGTTAACTCCTTTTTTACTCCTACTCTGCTAGTCCAAACATTCAGTTTTTCACTTGTTTGCATTAAAATTTCTTATCAAATTGGCTTTTTACACATCTCACTGTTTACGCTGCACAGATGTCATTCTTCTTTTCCTCATTCATGCTCTGATGTCCTTATGTTTCATCTCCCACACCTCCCTCTTTTATTTCTGTTTGCTCAGTTGATTTCTCTTCCTTTTTATTCAATATTTTAGAAGGAAGCTAAAGTAAAAGCTGATGTTTTTTTTTAATCCAAAACCACACGTGCTCTCCACTCTAGCAGCTGCCACTGCAAGTGTTTGATTCATAATAACCTTTCCCCTTCAGCTGCGGTGAACACAACCTAGTTTTGTAAGATTTCTCTAAAATAATTTTTAATGTAGGACTTTGCTCAGTTTTACAGTTGATTAAAAAAGAGGAAAATGTTTTCAAGTTTTGCTGCACAGAATGGAAGTTATTTTTTTCCTGCAGAAATTTAAATGGTCCAACAGCAAAGTACACATTTCCTCCAAGGAACTGGTGAACCATCGATTGTCTGTTTAATGCCTCTCCTGTCTTCGGTGCAGCAATAAAACAAGTGTTTGAGCAAACAGCGGTGTTAAGAAAGTACAAAAAATAAAAAATCACCATCATGGTCAAATGTCTTGAAATGTTTTCTGTTTAATATTCATTTTAAACAACTAAAAACGCTGTTTTTAATTTTTATGTCATTGCGTTACAAACACAAAGATATCAGTAACTAAGTCTGCAAACTGAATTTGTCAGTCACAGTGAAGCCAGTTACAATATTAATGTTTGTGAAATAATGAAGTGCTCTTAAACACATTAAAACATGACATTAATTGTCATTAAATGAAGAAAAAAAACACTCTTTACTTCACCTGACATTAGGTATTCTGATATTTAAACAAAGCTTGAGCAGCTTTCATTCTGATAATGATTTCATTAGTCAAACTTGTACTCAGCTGTTTAGAAGGCATGGCTTTATCATCCATTATGTCAGTTTTATTGTGACATCTTGTTTATTCAATACACCACAGGCGGTTACTTTTTGGATTCTGTTTAAATGCTGTAGTACTCCATGGCTGTATTAATTTTTCATGATCTCTTCTGTTGCCAGTTTTTGTAAAGTGGTTAATAAATGTAATTTTTTTTAACTGTAAAAACCCCTGAGATTAAAAAAAAAAAAAGTTTATCTGCTTATGAGCACACTTTTTTTTATTTATTTATTTATTTATTTATTAAGTATTTATTGTTTTTGTTTACCAGGTACACCCTCAGCACTTCCAATCCTGCCATTGCTGCTTTGCTCTGTGCCCTGTATCCACACTTCCCTGCTCACAGCACTGACAATCGGTAACATCAACACCAGCACAAACACTGCCATACAAAGTCTGATTTAATAATTACACATAAGACAGATATGTTCAAAAAATTAAAGGAAACTGAGCATGTTAATGTATTAAGTTGTACATGTGATATTCATTGTTGTAACTACACCATCACTTTAAATAAGGGTAGCTCATAGTCCACCTTATATTTGGTTGAAAAGTTTGATTTTACTGTCAGCAGTGATATTTATTATGTTATTTTAATTGTTTAATTACTTCAAAATTCAAAATATGTCATGGTTCAGAAAATCAACAACATGGTTCTATATTGTAACAGTGTTCTGGATATTTCTGTTTACTTCCTGTGTTGTTTTAATGAAAACTGGGATGACGATGTTGTTACAGCTATCACTTGCAGGCCCTGCGGCACCTGGCTGTGCTGGCTGCAGAGCCACGGCTTCTGGTTCCTGTGGATGTGGACTCTCTTAAGCCTTGCTATGCCCTCTTAGAAGTCACCTATAAGGTTTGTTCACGTAAAATCTGTTGGTGCTCAAATTATGTGGTGCATATGGCTCTTCTTTACCACCACACTGATCTTATCTCAATATTTGTACAATTGACAGAGTTACCATGTATCCATTTATGTGTTTACTACAGTCCCATTACCTGGTGGCCATCTTGAATTGGGTTGACTCCAATAGTTAATCAGTTGTAGAAGTACATATGATTACTTTTCTGAAAGTCTCATAAATATCCATACAGAGTGTGAAGACATTTTGTTAACAGAAAGACATGATGAGCATGCACAGACAGTTTTCTTTATTTAAGATTTTACAGGTCTCTACTGCAAAATTCTAAATAATATAAATAATAATATTTAATGCTTCTGGATTTATGATTTTTATTTTTTATTTTTGTACACACGCATTGATTTCTACATATTATTTCAAACTGAGTAGTGGTTACAGAAGAGAACAGAAAGTATGAACTAAATGAAACTTCAGGGATTTTTTTTTAGGTTTCTATTAAGAAGGACAACTTTTGTCTCATTTCTTCAAAATAATGACGACCTCACTTGTCTTCATTTTAAAAATGAGGAACTGAAATTCTACTAAATTGAATACTGTATTATCACTTTTAAGGGAATTGTTTAGAAATGATTTCCAGGGTTCCCACACACTGAAGGTATTAAAAAAACAAATTGTTTCGTTGTGATCATCACAGAGACTTGGACACGTTATCTAAAAAGACACGTTATCTAAAAAGTAAACTTCTGACATAGAATGGGGGAAAAACAACAACTTTTTCATAGTCTGTAAAATGCATATGCATGTCTTTACTGGAGGAACCCTGAATGTTTTCAACCATTTCTGTTGCAGTTGGAAACATGGTGAATGGAAGTTTATCAACAAAGTAGTGACTTTTTTTTTTTTTAATGCATTTGGTTATCTAGCAAACTCTTTTGTTTAAAGTTATATATATTTGAGGAACATTTAAGTGTTCTGAGAGATCATTTAATCTGTAATAAGTGCTAAATATTTTAAATATCCATACAGGTAGACAAAGTACAGAAGTGTAGGCTGTACTTATTTTATAGATTCTAATTACATGTACAGTACAGTATTAATAAACAGTGTATTAATAATAAACGTTTAGACTTATTGCATTTCATTATTCTACCACTTCATTGTATGTGCCTCTGTTTGGCACGATGCAGTTCTTTCAGCTATAAACACTTACCGGTAAATAAATTAAGGTGATTGTTATTTCAGTGCCTCCACAGTTGGATAGGTGATGGTTGAAGACAGAAGTTGCTGTTGGTGTTAGTACCACCACTGATGGGGCACTTCACTTTAAATTATTTCTCTGCAGACAGCTCGAGCCTGTAAACATCAGCAGCCATTCCCACACTATGTGTGACAGAAAGGCACAAAATATTTATAAATTATTTAAATTCTTCTCCTAAACAAACCTTCAGATTTGTGATGACTGTCATATTAATAAGTTAAAGACAATTATAATTATTGTAGATTTCTTCCCCCCCCACCAACAAAAAAAAGATGGCTTGTTTTTTAAATTGATGTTAGTGCATTTAATTGCTGTGATTGCAGAATTTTAAGCCAAATACACATTTAAGCATTGTGCTGTCTTTTTATTTAATTTTTATGCTTGACATGTAAATACAGCATTCAGACTATTTCCTACATCAGTTTCAATGATTATCAGCACACTTAACTGTGGAGTCCTACAGATCTTATAGTTTGTTTGTTTTTTGGTTGTTTGTTTGTTTTTTCAGTTAAACTGTGCATTTGTTGATGAATTGTATATACTTCAGTGATAACGATTCTTTGTATTTCAGGAGACTAGGTGGTATAAAGAGACAACAGTTGAACTGATGGCTCCCACTCTCCTTCCTGAGCTCCATCTTCTTAAACAGGTAGAGCCGAAGATCAGTTAGCAGTTTCCATAAGAGCCTAATCTATTCATTGTGGTACACGAGGCTAACGGAGAATAAAAGAAAAGTAAATCTTGACGTATTCTTAGCATGCTCAGTTTCTACTTTATTTTTTATTTCTTATTAATTGTAGGTGAAAGTGAAGGGGCCACGTTACTGGGAGCTGTCTTTGGATCTCAGCAAAGAAACGCAGCATCTGAAGTAAGTAGTGAGGAAGTGTACAATGAAATGTATTTAAATGTTATGCAAATTTTACAATTGAGAAGTATATGTATTTAATCTGTTAAATGGCGTTGCTGTTATTTGCCTTTGTTCTCTTTAAAATAAAGTGAGGCATTGAAACAGATGAATCTCTAAAATGTTGATCATTATACCTGTTGAAGGTCCATCCTGTCCAGAGATGGTGTGTTGTATGTAAAGTTACGAGCTGGTCAGCTGCCCTACAAAGACGACCCTCAGGGTTGGAAGAGTCTGCTGACAGCATTCATCAACCACAGAAACTCTGGCGTCACCGCTTTCAAGGTAAAGATGGTTTAGATTTGGCATCTCCCCCCAAAAAATATTTCTAATGTTTATTTTTGCCAAATTACGTTATTTTTTTGTTGATGTTTTGTTGCATATTACATTTATAAAAGGTTATGCATTAAATACTTTATTACTAAAATTATATCTTAACAGCATCAGATGCTCACCTATGTTGATATTTTTTTCTTCTCAGAACATTTTGTGTTGCAAACTTTATTGTAGTTATTGTAAAAAATATTCCCACTTTGTTAATCCAACCAAAAAGATGAGTGTATTCATATGAACTAAAAAGTTTTACTTCATTGTTTTACTTTGCTTTTGAAACTTCTATGGCCAGATTTGAAAACAGACCATCACACGAGTGATTGTGTGTAGAATTGAACTGGCCCCCACCCTAGTAACTGGTTTTGCCCACCCTGGCAGCTCTATGGTTGACACACTTTTACGGCTTTCCTGGTGACTTCAGTACAGTATATTGTCGGTACACCTGCAGGACCTGGAGGGGTGACAATACACAAAGTTGAATCTGCTTATTCTCAGTGCATTTCCTGAATCTACCGTTGAGTATTTTTCCTCTACCTTTTGTTTTATCTTTAGACACTTAATCCTTTCAATAAACTGTTTATTTCTTGCACAGTTTAGACAATTTTGTTTCTATACATTTTTATGAGTTGATTGATTTTTGAATTTTTTTTTCTGCAGCCTGAAGCCATCTCTAATTTCACCTCTGAACCTGCACTCATCTCCTTTGCCGAGTTCTTTTGTAAGACACCTGAAGCAATGAAAGACGTGAGTTTAAGACTGCATTCAGTTTCCAATTTTTTGCCCAGATGACCCCCCACCTGGCATATGTCCTTCACTATCTCCTCCTTTTCTTCCAGGATGTAAAGTGTTTTACTTATTTCTACTTTAAAATTTCACAAAAATTATGTCTATATTCAGGAAAATTAGGGATTTCATGGAATGTTAGTCAGAGATGCTCAGAATAAGTAGTGGAGCATAAAAATGTCTTTGGCTTACTTTTGTAAAGAGGAGTGATGGTGTGTTTGAGGCTGTCGAGACCACACCCACCCACAGAAGTATAAAAGTTTACAGGTGGGAGTGGGGGACAGCTACCCATTGCCTCTCATCCAGTAATGTTAGACACTGCTTACTGTACATGAACTACACACACTGTGATTGTAACTGAATGAAATCAATCGGGGGTGCTAATCAGTCGGCAGCACACATTTGTGTAGTTTTCTTATGGCTAGTTTTGTGTCTGCTTGCAAAGTTGTACTAAATGCATCTGTAATGTGCAAAAACTAAGTATAACGCAACAAAAAAAAACATTCTTGAATGTATTTAGTCAACATCCAGTAGAGTTTGCATTGCAGCTCATCTGTGTTTATGTCTCAGATGCAGATTGTGACAGTCTAGTGTTTTGAAATGTGTTAATTGGGAAAAAGCAAAATGATGTACAGTAGAGGGCTGTTTTTAATAATAATTTTTAAAAAAGGAAATATGTTCATACAGGCAATAACAGTTTTTTTTAAACTGTGTTCTCCTGTGTTGTGTTTTGACAGAGAAAGGACACGTTTGTGTTGTTCTCAGCAATGCTGTATGAATGTGTTATGCAAGAGTGTTCAGAGATGCTGCCAACATATATCGCTATTGAGCAGGTAACACCCAAACACACACACACACTGAGCTGGGCACGTACAGCTAATTATTGTTTTAACTATCAACACGTCATTTTCATGTAATACTGTTTTTGTAGACCTGTCACATTGACATGGATCAATAATGAAAATGTTCCAGTAAATAAATTGGATTAAACAAAATGCCTGTTACAATAAAATAAGGTCTCATAATAAAAGGAATAGTCTAGCATCACACAATTAGTAGAGAACATGATTTATTTATTTGATATTTATATAGAAACAAAGTATGTAAGTTACATACTATGGGTGTTGTTGTTTTGGTCATTTCTGCAGGTCCACTACTTTATTTAAAAGCTATCTTATCATTGCACTGCAGAATTTATCTTTATCAAGTTGTTTCTTTACTGTAATGTAAATTACATCTATTGCAAATATGCCCAACAATACAGGATCACCTTCCAATGTTATCTACTGTAAGAGCTTTGAAATGTCTGGCTGGATGTTTGGGTAGCAGAGGCAACAGGTTCAGGAGGACAACCCAGGCATCTCGCTGTCCAGCTCTTCCTTGAGAATCTCAATGTTTTAAGGCCTGAGAAGGAAATCTAATCCCTCCAGCTATTTCTGTCTTCCTCTGGATCTCCTCCTGGTGGGACATGCCTGAAAAATGTCCAGAAGGAGACACCCAGGAAGCATTTGAATCAGATGCCTACACTACTTCAGCTGACTCTTCTTATGCAGATGAGCTGCTGCTCCATTCTGAGCTCTCTCCAAACAAGTTTCTCACCTCGTCTCAGGCTGAGTCAAGCTCATTTCAACTGTTTCTATTTGATATCTTGTTCTTTTGGTCATGATCCGTGCCTCATGACTAATGTTGCACAATATATCAAACATTTATTTTCATAATAATAAAATGTGCAATATCAAGATCACAAAGTATCACAATATATTGAAAACTTTAACATTGCAATAATTTGCCCATTTAATTTGCTCCAACTACCCATATGCTGATGATATATTTGGCAACAGATCTCCACTAATCTAAATGTCCACTGCTGATTAAGAAAAAAAAAAAAAAAAACATAACTGAGATGCTACACCAAAGTTCTGTGCGTGTTGTGATAGTTAAAAAAAAAAAAAAAAAAAAAATTAAATAAATACATAAATAAATAAATAAAAAAGGAGTGAGGAAAATTCTGATTTCATGGCAATATTATTGCAACTGTTTTTATTAATACTCTAAGTGCCCACTGCAACATACATGGACCAGTGACAGGGGAACTTTGTATTTTGGCCCAGTTCCTTCTTTTTTCACAACAGATACTGTGGATGAAGCCCCAGTCTGTCTATGAATCTCCCTCTCCATCCTGCTGTAACTTATGATCAAGACTCCCAGATGCCTAAACTCCTCCACTTGAAGACATTCTGATAAATCTGACAGTATAAGTAGCAGACAAAGAACATGCATTTTGACCCGTGGCTTCACCTTCTTTTATTCTTTTCAGGCAGTCAGTGCCTTGCAACGGGGTGACCTGCAGCAGACATTTCCTTTGTGGCAGCTACGTCTGGTGGTGGAACTATGGGACAACAGGATGCTGCGAGGTCCTGCAAACAGCCATGACACACTACTAATCTCTGAGTTTCTTCCTGTAATGAAGAACGCTGTGGATGTAGCACTGGACAGTTGGCTCAAAGGTGAGGGTGCGTGAAAGGGAAAATAGTTAATTTGGTGGTTGTTTGATCTGATTGTTAGTCCTTAGTTAGCTCGTCCATTCTTCTTGCTATAAAATACGTTCTGTCTAATCTTTCTGAGACTTTCCAGCCATGACATCTTTTATAACCTATAACCAATATCATAATGTTTTAATGAGGTCAAAAGTTGTTGTTATAGTAACAGTTTCATTAGATTATTATTTTTTCATTTGTCAAAACTATTTTTCATCTTTACTCGTTTGTTCTAGAATTGCGCCGCTCGGGGTGGCTGCATGCAAAACTTTAATTCCTCTTTTTTCTGGATGTAAATAACTTTTTTGGATGATTATTTACTCTGGTGTCAGATGCTGTGCAGCTGGAAGGATTTTTACTGAAACCATTTTACTTTTGGGCATTTGTTATGATGTGTAACCATGGCAACAAGGTGCTTTTTAACAACCAGGAGCAGTTGATCAACATCTCAAAAGCTCAAATACCTCAACTACAGCCCCAAATCTCAAAAATGTGTTGAAAAGGAGGCGCCGTGGATGAATTCCTGTCAACCTGGCGGCAGTGCTCGAGTACCTGACTGCCGAGATCCTGTAGCTGGTGGGAAACTTAGCTCATGACAACGGGAGGACCGGGATCATCCCCCGACACCTTCAGCTGTCTGTCCATGGCTACAAGGAGCTCTGCAGACTGCTGGGAGGAGTGGCCATTGCTTAGGGAGGAATTCTGCCTGGCATTTGGACAGTTCTGCTGCTCAGTAGGACCGAGAGGACTGCTGGATCTGACAGCAAGCTGGATCCAGGTGGACGGATCGGTATCTGTGGCCAGATTCTTCAGATTTGCTGCAGAAGATCCTTCCTGCTCACAGCTATCAGAATCTAGCAACTCTTGAATGAAACCAGGATGATGAGCTATGACAACACAATTTCCCTTCAGGATTAATAAAGTATTTTTGAGTTGAGTTGAATTGAATTGAATTACTGTGAAGGTGATGATCGAGCAGCACAAACTCTAAATTAGTACGTACTGTAAAAACTTTACAACAGGATGTCTGAGAAGCGTTTACAGCTGGTATTATCCCCAATAAAAGACTGTCTGGTGACTTGTATGGGGACAGAATCAACAGGATGTCATGTGCCAGTGTCAGCTGAGAAAAAGCAAATGTTCACAGCTTGTTCCAAAGAAACAACTCGTGTTTTAGTGACAAGCCTGGCATGGAAACTGAATGGGTATTTCAGTCAAACATCATTTTACCTTTAAATTTTTACTTTGACAACATTACCTGTAACTTTCAGGAGCGGCAGTGTCACAGGCTGGATGTGTTTCAGCTTGTTTTAATGTGCAGGGTGTAGCACATTAATGTCATAGTTTAGAGGTTAGACTGTTACATACACACAGACACATTCCACAGCTGAACGAGCACACACTCTGAAAAAAAAAGAAAAGGCACACTCCAGGGACCGTGGGAAACAGGTGAAGTAGTTGGACAAGATTTTGATCATAGAAGCATGTTGAGCTTGCTTTCATGTTGTTGTTACTTGAAGCTTCTTGGTTCTTGGAGGCGACTGGAAGGGAAACGCTCAACGACCTCAAGCATCAGGAATGTTCACTGGAACTCATGAATAAAACTTGTGATGATGTTGATTTTAGTTCTCCTCTTTGGTGCTTTTCTCAGAAGTCGGTGCTTTAGTTTATTTATATATA
>JARVGV010000001.1:51410799-51422415 GCA_031762435.1 Hypsolebias longignatus
TTTGTTTAATTTCTCTTTCTCTTTTATAAATGACAAGCTGTTTGCAGCAAACTACCTTATCATATTTGTCAAAATCACAGAAAACAACTCTGAGAACATCTACAAACAGACCACAGAGAGCTTTGTAGAGCAGCTTGTCTTTTCTAGCCTTGGTGTTACAGATGTTTTCTCACAGCACACTGTCTCATGCATCTGTGAAGTCACCACAAAGCAGGGAGTGAAAAAACATTCAAGACACACCAAGACAAACTTCGATGACTTGGAAGAACAAATATGGTTTATGTACCGTATACAAACTAATACTGAGATAATATATGAGTAAATTCTTCTTTCATTTTGGTTTTCACACACAGACCTGAAACTACAATGTCACTGTTGGTTAAAAAAAAAAAAAAAAAAAAACATATATACAAAAAGGATTGAAATGGGCTTATTGCTCTGAGATTTTAAAGTGACTATCCATCTTATGTTACTAAACATATTAAACATATCCCATAAAGACATCCGTCAATGATAGTTATAAATTGAAATTCCTGGTTAACAATTGTATTGAAGAAAAAACAATTACAGAAGTGCATGATGATATTTTTAATATAATTTATGAAGAAAAGGTTGTGAGTGTGCAGTGAGCTGAAAAGTTGCAGTACAAAAGTTGCACAACATATATTGCCAACTTGTGGCTAAAATAAACACATTCAAGCACATTTTTCCTCACAAAAAAAAAAAAAAAAAAGTACACTGGTCTCATACCAACAGAATCCTAAACACAAAAAAATTAGGAAACTTCTAATGTATATAAATTATGTATTTTCAACATACACTTTAAAATCCATCAGTTTGTAAATCTCATTACAATAAAAAAGACTATTAAGTTCTTCAAATATTCAAGGACATCTGCAAACTTTTGACTTTGTAAACACAAATCCGAACAAAATATTAAAGTAAAAAAACAGCAGAAAAATAAAATGTCATATAGATGCTGCCACGACTTCTCTTTTGTAAACATCAGGCACAAGTCGACAGTTTTGTTTCTCGTGGATGTTGTTCCTCATCCCGAGCCAATCCACGCAGCGAGATCACACGTGTGACCGAAGCAGCAGCCACCAAGCTCAAAGAGCTGAAGATGAAGGAAGCACCGCTGAGGAAGAAGGTTGATGCATAGTTTCCTGTCCGGTCTACTAGCCAACCTGAAAAAAGAGGAAGAGATATACACATGTCAATAAATGTCAAGCAGCTTTTTTGTTTGACTTATCTTATGCCATCTATGGTGTACAAATATCTAAGAAAAAACAAAGCACACAAACAAATTTTTTTTACTAAGTATTCCTGAAGAGTTGATTTATTTAAAGTGCAAAATTATTTTAACACAATTTTTTAAGTGTAGATTAGTCATACTTTAAGAATCAGAAAGGCAAAAAACAATTTAATATCAGCTATACATTATACAGCGTGGTACATACCTGGTAGGCACCTGGTACATACAGGGTATGTTGCTGGTACTGTATTTGCCTGGTGCTAACAGGATACCTACCTGATACTTTTAGAGTACGTAAAGAGTGCATATATGATACTTGCAATCACCAGGTTGAATTATGAAGTGACTTATTACCTAATAATTACCAGATAAGTATCGAATACACACCTGGTACATATCTGGTATTTGTCCAATATGAAAAGGGTAATACCTGGTGCCTACAGGGTACCTACCAGGTACTTGCAAATACTGGGCTTTATAATGAAGCAATTTCACCCTCAATAAATATCTGTTACATACTTGGTACTTCCTAATATTTATCTGGTACACACCTGGCACATACTGGGACCAAGCTGAATTATGAAGTGGCGTTTTATCCAATAATTTTCAGGTACAGACAGAATATACTGATAAAGAACAAGTACATACCTTGTAAAATACCAGGTAATATTGTGTATTGCTACCAATTTTAATTTTGAACAATGAATACACACACGAAAAAAAAAAAAGAAAAGCTAACCACTCAATAAAAATATACTTTCAAGTACAGTATTGTAGCATATAATACATGAACCCCTACCTCCAATCGGTGGGCTGACCAAATATGGAACAGCATGCAGGAAGTAAACCACACCCAAGGCAGAGGTAAAATGGGTGGAGCCTACAGTGTCAGAGGTCACAACTGGTATTAATGCCACATATGCCCCATCAAAGTACCCATAGAGCGTGGAAAATGGCACCAGGAGGGAGAAGGAATGGAGAAAAGGCAGGAATATACAACAAAGGCCCTCCATGCCTATTGCCATAACGTAGCTCAGAATGCGATATCTCTTCAGACACCTGGAAAAAAGGCAATCTATCACTATGTTGCTTCAATTTAAAATAGGTCTATACTCTAACAAACAAACCTTCATCTCTGACTTACCTCCTGTCCATGATCCATCCAAAAGTGATATTGCCAACAATTCCACTGACACCAAAAATAGACATGAGGAAGGCGGCATGGCGATGCTTGACTCCTATGCTCAGGGCGTAAGGAACAAGGTAAACTAATGGAGCACTACAGCCATATGCCAGAAACAAGAAGGACACTGACAGAATCAAGAAGCTGGGTATCACAAAGAAGCCAAACTCCTCCTTGAACTTGAGACAAAAACCCTGGAGTCTGGACAGTGCAGGTGAGTTCACCAAAGGTTCGGTAGAAACAGTTTTATCAAAGCCACGTAACGTGTTTGTTTCATCAGGTTCTGAAGTTTGTCCTTTTGAATTAGCAGCCGCCGCTGACGTGTTGTTCGAGCCAATGCTTTCCATCAGTTCTGAGTCCTTGATCATGCTGCCGTTTTCATCCACTTCCTCCATCTCTCCTAACATTGTCTCCAGTTTGTTGCTAAATAAAATGCATTCAGCTATCTGATCTGCCCTTCTCGTATCAGAAACCATGTGGTTTGGCAGTAGTGTTATATTCCCTTGAAGTCTGTGGTTTTCACATCCAGAACTTTGAAACGTTCCAATGGCAATGACAAGGTTGTGGGTATCCTTCAGGTTGTCTGTTGTCTGCTGATTTGGCGCCACCCGGCTGCAGTCACTAGTTAACGCTTCAGTGAATTTAGATTCCAGAACAGCTGTCAAGTGGGCATTTTCCACATTTGCCAGATTGCTCTCCCACATCCTTTAGATTAAACAGAACAAGAAAAATAATTCACATTACAGTTTATATTCAAATGTTTTGTTATGCATTTAGCCAATCAGTGAGAGGCAAGCAGGTAAAACAAGGTTGTGAAGGTTTTCATTTCAAATATGTGTACATGGGTTAGGACAGGCTAACCAGTCACCAGTTCTGCTGCTAAGCTACAAACAATAAGGAAGACTTGGAGAAACTATAAAACTGGAATAGGCATCATGCAGATGTTGGTAGAGTATTATGGAAACTACCACTAAAAATAGGAATTTCAGCTACAATCAATGCATTCTCTGCTGAAAATTAAAAAAAAAAAATCACTGTCAGCATCTTAAAGAGGTAAGTGTTGAAATACCAGACATTACAACATTCTTCTTCTGAACAGCATCATACATTAAGCAATTAAATTAAACAAACTAAAGGCTAAAGAAAATAACTTAATTTACTGTGAGCATCTTGCTCCATCTGTTGGTTAAACCAACAATGTTTTACTCATGTGACTGACGTATTCAGTTTTGTACAATGACAGTTAGATATTGTCTCTTTTAATGTACATCTATAAACATAATGCATTGAACCACAAGACTTGTTTTCACAAAACAGAAACGTTTGGTCACACTGAATCTGCATTCATTTTTACTGACTTTTCAAGGACGTTTTGTCATTCAATTTCCATTTTAATCTAAAATTTAAAATATATAAGAAAAGACTGAGTTAGTTTTGAGATAAAAACCTACAAAAGAACTGATATTTGTCCAACTTTACTATTTCCAGCACTAAAAAATAACTGCAATTTAAAAGCCAATCAATTAATTATTTTTTTGCACTACCGTAGTTTTCGCCGTAGAAGTCGCACCTTTTTGCATACATTTGCAAGTCCTGCACTTATACACCGAGAAAACTAATTTAATTTTGACCATTAAAGTGCATTTGTTAAGGAAAAATTCAACTGAGACACACCTTTACTATAATGTCAAGCAGACAAATAATTGTTTTTAGGTGGTTATCTTGTTAAATTTCAAAGCCATGCACAGCGAGTCGTCCCTCTGTGCGCTCCAGCAGCTGCAAATCAATTTTTGAAATGCAGCTGATTTGACCAATACAGTGCATTTTTTAAGGAAAAGTTCAATTGACACACCTTTGCTATAATTTTGCGCAAACAAATAATCGTTTTTAAGTGTTAATTTTGTTAGTGTTTGTTTTGTTCTTGTTAAAGTCCTCCCGTGCACGCTCCCACGGCCGCCATTTGGCAGCCAATCGATTTTTGGCACAGCACCGGCTCACATTTCCGTGTGTATAGTGACGCATAACAAACGCGACACATCAGCAGTGACGCATAATAGATGCAACTTATACGGTGAAGCAACTCACAAGTATGTAACTTTTTTCCACTTTATTAGACATATTTGGACTGATGCAACTTATAAGGTGGTGCGACGTGTACGGCAGCTAGTACAGTACAGTATATTAGATCATTTACTGCAAAAAGACAGGACAAAAACACTGACCTTTTAACACTCTTCTGTTCCAGTGGCCTCATCAGAGCACCACAAACACACAAATTGGAAACAAACCCCCCGAGGATGAGCATAGCCCCTCTCCAGGAATAATGTTCGATAAGCAGCTGAACTGCAGGAGCCAGAAGGAAGGTCCCGATGCCACTGCCTGAACATAACAAGATCAGATTAGATAGGAAGGAATAAAATAAGAGAAGAAAAAGGAAAAAGATAGAAAAAGAAACTTTAAGATAAACTCAATCAGGGCTATTCAACTGGTGGTCCACGGGCCGGACTTCAACGAGTTAATTAAAAATTATTATTATTTTTATTATTCTTATTGGTTCTGGGTTTGGTTTTTTATTTTTTTATTACATTTATGATGCAATGCAACAAAATTAACAAACTTAAACGGTAACAGATCATTATAATACCGGTACTTGGATTATTTACATAATGACTTTAATTGCTGGATGTCCGTCCCCTGAGCTGCTGGCTTTCAGAAACTGTGCCCCCTGCGCAGTTTAGTTGAATAACCCTGGACTAAATGTTGGAAGAAAAATACAAGAAAGAGCGAAGTAGAAAGGAATTTGAAATTGAAATTACCACCAGAAAATAAAAACAAATAAAAAGAAGGTCAGTAAAGACAATACCAGACATGGAGATGCCATAGGCCAGAGTTTTCCTCTCATTGAAGTACCGTCCAACCATTGCTATGGCTGGTGTGTAACTGAGAGCAAAGCCAAGACCTGTGGAGGGCAGATAAAGTGTACCTGCCGAATGCTGCCAAATCTCAACAGACCCTCAACATATTTTAACGGGGCTGAGGGATTTTTCTTTTTTTTTTAAACTTCATCGTCATCAAATGACCATTTTTTAGATTGAAATGTTTGTTTCAAACAAGTTGGATCTGAAATTCTAGTTCTAATTTATATTCTACAGCCAAATAATCAATTAAAGTGCCATGAAAGGTGTTGTGTCTGTTCATACCTGTGATTACTCCCAGAGAGATGTAGAGGAATTCCAGGCTAGAGGCAAAAGAGCTGAGGACCAGGCCCGCAGAGGACAGGAGCCCCCCCATAAAGACTGTTGCTCTGCAGGATAGACGGTTGCCAAGGAAACTACCAAGAGGAGCTTGACACAGATTGTGTGGATTAATGACAGACTGCATGTTCATGCAGACACAAGCATTGTTTTCCTACTCTCCATCAGTTTCACTAACAAACATGCAAACACCATGTACTGTACAATCTGGTCTGATAGCATCTACTAACCAGCCATAATGTCCTGACCATATTACTTTTTTATTTAACTGACCATCTTTCATTCATGTCCTTCAGTGTGCCTTGGAAATGGCTTGGAAATTTTCTTTTGACCACTTTAGTCCAAAACAAGTGGTATGTAAATGTTCCCCGTCGCAGAGAGATTTGAGAATGTTAATAGTTTTTAAAATCAGTGTTTTTCTGGGCTGGAATTGAACAAGGAATGCAAATAAACCTGAATGTTGTTATGCAATATACTGCATTTAAATGGGTAGGAGTTACACTGTGTATAAGAATAGAGCTTGATTGTTTGTTTTTGCTTGTCCAAGGTACTGCAGAATTATGGATTCTGGTGAGCAGAAGGAGCACTTTCATTCACCAGCAGGTGCAATGGTGGAGCCAGGGGGTGGCTGATGGTGGCAAATAGATGAATCTTCAGCCACCCCAATCGTTCAAGGAAACAATCATTTTAACAATACAAAAACAAAAAAGCATAGTTTCCTCAAATGATAGGGGTGATTCGGTTACATACATGTACATATATCTAGGCAGTCACCGACTTACGGCGCCATCGACTTACGGCATTTCGGACTTACGGCGCGCCCCCCCCCCCCAGTGACGTCATCACACCTCACGTTGTCTTTTTTATGCAGCATCTTGTGTATTTTTCGATTTTTTTGAGGGTATTGTGTTAGCTAACTGCTTGGAAATACAGCTAAGTGGCGTTCTAAGTATGCTGTTGTTGTGTTACATTGAAAAAAACGTGTTTTAAACGACGTTTACGGCCGCCACATGGGTAGCGCTCCGAGTTACGGCCGAAAAGCCGGAGTTACAGCCGCCACGTGGGTTGAGCTCCGACTTACGGTAAAACGAGTTACGAACGGGCCGTAGGAACGGATCTCGTTCGTAACTCGGGGACTGCCTGTATTACATATAGATATGGTGGTAGCCATCTTGGATTTTGATGTGACAACCCAATTTTGAAAGAGATCTTTCTCAGCCACACTGAAATGGGAGTCAGAACCTCGTTTATTTTTCAAGTTATTATTCATGAAACATGCATAGATGGACAGGCAGACAAAGGTTATTTCCAATTCCCCCTTTGTTGCTCTGCAACGTTAGACAAATATTCCGAAAGGACTGAAGTCATGGACATGCAGTGGCACAGTTGTGCAGCCATCATGGGCTCATTTCAAAGTCAATTAAATTCTTCTGTCTTTTAAGTCAGTGTTTTCAACAATTCAACGACAAAAATAAAATGTTCATTGTGTCACCAATTAATTGTAACTAGATAATGAGTGTTTCACTTTATCTGTTTATGATCATATTATTATGTCTAACCTGCATATTTACTGGCAAATTCTGAAAAAGTTGCATTTCTTACCACACAGCATGGTGGTGGAGTCAATCATACTGTGGATCCAGGCCGTGGAGGTGTAATCCTTCTCAAAGTGCATCTGGAACTCCACAAAAAATATGGAGATGCATCTGGATGGAGAGAGCAGAACAGAAGTTTTATTGCTGTTCATTTTCATGGTAAATTAATTGTTTGTTTTTCAGTGACAGGCACACAATTCAAATTTGTCAAAAAATATGTTGACAACAAAGATGGTTTTATAAAGGTTAAGAAAACAGGCATTTAAAAAAAATAATTAAAAAAAAATAGCAGTCAACTTATTAGGATAAAAATTACAAATTAGTGACTTTAGATTAAGCAAAAATGTTATAATATTTTCACTCTACTGTCAGAGCATGAGTTTGCAACTATAACCTTTACAGTAAAGATTAAGACTAAGAGTTGGTTTCATGTCATGGGTGACAAACTAAAGCGGTGTGAGATTTTCATCAGTTTATGGGTGCACTCTTATCTAATAAGCCGTCGGTTCTGAACTCAGTGGTCTAGTTTTTATGACAGTTGTTGTCTGTTGTGTAATGTGAAGGGAACACCATGGTCTCACGATAAAGGGCATACAAAGAATGTGTTGAGTGGTTCATGAACAGTGGAATGAAACCTAATCTTTATTACAGTACATGTAAAACATAGCATACAACACTATTTTTGTCTCCTTTATAGTTTCGTAGAATCTTGTACATGTGCAGGTTTTATCTTCCATACAGAAGATGCGGTTTCTCATCTGAGGTTGTGGTTTCCTGCGTATTGTAATATAATAATAATATATAATAGCTGCTTGTTTTGTGACTCAATAATCTAGTAGATTTCAAGCAGTTGGTTGAGTTTACCTAAGTCTGACCAATCAATAGAATATTTAAAGCAGATTTGACCAGATATGGACTGGGTAAAAAAAAAAATCCAAGAATTTCAAATATTCATGACAAAGTACTTAGGGGCATTTAAAGAAAATCACTGTAATGACACTTTAATTGGTGATATGTGACTTATCTGTGCTGCTGATTATCCATGCTGCTGATCTTTTGCTTTTATGCTGCTGTATTCATTCATACCCATCTACTCACTTTAGACTCATGTTCAGGCTGCTGTTTAATATATCATATTATTTTACATTACTGTATAAGCGTTTAAGCGTATATCTTAGCTCTTTTAGTTTATTGCTTAATGTTCATTTAGCGTATAGCTTAGAGTTTATCTTAGATCCTTGTATACTTTTTAATTTTATACTTTACATTTTTGCTACTTTTGGTTATAAATGGGACCTTGAGTACACAATTTGATTCCACCTTATGTGATGCGAATGACAATAAAGAACCTTGAAACTTTTGTCATGTAGTATTGGTCTTGGAAGAATTGGTTGTGTACATAGTACAACAGAACAGAAATAAAGTGAAAATCAAAGTTATGCTCAAGTAATGTCTGCAACTTTCAATGAAACTCTAACACTCTGGTTATACTTAAACAAAGAAGGCAACTATTTGCTAATAAATTAAATGGATATTTGTCATTATGATTATAAGTACACACTTACTCTCAATTGCCAGTCAAAGGACAGGACAGTCAGTGGAGACATAAATAACATTCACAGGTATTTCATAAAGTATATCTGTCTGTTTTAGCAACTTTTGACATCTTTGCTTTAACTTGTTTGAAAAAAATAATAATCTGTATTTCTCTATTGTTGATTGTACAAGAAAAATCTATTGCTGTATTGTTGCTGTTGTCATCATCCTTAGTGTGTAGCCAGGTCTCTCTTGTAAATGAGTCCTTGAGACTCAATGAGATTAACCTGCCTAAATAAAGGTTGAATGAATGAATTATATGATTCGAGAATATTTCACTTCAAGTAAATGCAAAATTGGCGTTGTCTGGTTTTCAACCTTGAAACTTATGGTAACGTTGACTCGACGTGCAGCTTCTTGAAGCAACACCGATTTTCAAAGCACTTCATCAAGACAATTTGTTCCCCCACAACTTTTGGGCAATTCATATTTTTCATTACAACATTAGGTTACCGGTAAATATAATTAACTCATTGGTAAATGCAATCTGGAGGACAAATATTCACTGATGAGGAAGAACCTGTAATATTTTATTAAATTCTTCTAAAACCATTAGAAACACACTGGTTGTGATTTATGGTGTCACTTCTTGAGTCTTTACAAGACAACAGGTTTTGTATTCTTCACTATTGACTGATAAAGCTCTAAAAAAAAATGGCCACTTTGAATTTAAAAAGCCTAATTTCAAACTTTTAAGGGCTTTGTAATTCCAGTTTTATTTATGTCTTTTAATGTGTTGTTTGCATTGTAAGGAGTCCCTCGGGGGTCACGGGTAGAAATAAATATGCAGGTTTCTGAAGGCGTTCCTTTAATGTTTGCACCTGTTTGCAATAACAATGACGTGGAGCAGGTGTGTTTTTTAGAAGAAGAAAAAAAAAACTTTGAGAGTCTTAATAATTCTCCTTAAAACAAATGCTGTAAAGCAATGGCCTTATTAATTTAAGCATTGCATTGGATTTACTGGTAACAAAGGCCAAATTTGCCACCTAATCCTCACCTGAGAGCAGCTTGTTGTTCACCTGGACGCTCACCTTTTGATCAGTTCAGAATGACAGACTGTCTGCAGAGCATGATCATTATCTGCGGCCCAACGGGCTCCTTGTTCAGACCTGGCTGCATGTGGGCGGCGAGCTGGGCTTGGATACCTGCACGCCTGGAGGATCTGCCATGGTTCAGGAAAAACCCAACCGCACGCCTCAGAGCTGTAAACAACGACTGGAGCTATGTGAAAGGTTAAAAACACAAACAAGCCATGCAGGCTGTGTTTTTACACCTTCAATACAATCTAACATATTAGTTTACACACAAACATATTTAAACCTTTATATAATCTTCTGCTGTATGGACTATAAAAATCCAAGCTTATGTTGAGGATGACATCTACTTGTTTTTGAATATTTGTACACATGTAAACATCTGCCTGCATTATGGCTGTGTGTCATGTTGAAATGCAGCAGGCCAACATTTTTTCTGGGCGACCTTTGGTCCACCTGCTCTGAGGGACTTGGACAAAAATAAGTCCAAACTTTTGAAGTCCGTCTTTGATGGCGAACACCACAAAGTGAGAATATTTTTTTTTTTTTTTTTTTGAAAACACGTTGCGACCCTCGATTCAACCCGAGCAGCAGCAACTGGGTCGCACGTTCTGCAGCGTGAGAAACATCCGAGATGAAAGACGCCGCGTGGCTCCCGTGAATCACCATGGGCGGAGTGAGCGCACCTGGACGGTTCATATCGCTGCGTGCTGGCCCCAGCAGGACGCACACGCGCGCGCTGTCCTCACCTGCAGCATGGACGCAGAGGAGAAACCGAAGCAGCTCCTGGACATCAGCAGCTCCGCCGGAGCCGCACGTGACGAGGTCCACCTGGAGAAGCCGCCCTTCTCCTACGTGGCTCTGATCGCCATGGCCATCAAGGACAGTGAAGACAGGAGAGCGACGCTGAGCGGGATTTACAACTACATCATCTCCAAGTTCCCCTTCTATGAGAAGAACAAGAAGGGCTGGCAGAACAGCATCCGGCACAACTTGTCCCTGAACGAGTGTTTCGTCAAGGTGCCCAGGGACAGCAGGGGGGACAGGAAGGGCAGCTACTGGACGCTGGACCCCGCGTTTGAAGACATGTTCGAGAAGGGGAACTTCCGGCGTCGGAGGAGGGTAAGGAGACCCCACAGACCCCCCAGCGTGCCCTACCTGGCAGGCGCCCCGGTGGAGTACCCGGAGCCGCTCTACCTGCAGCCTTACGTGAGCGGTGCGTCATGGGGGCTGTGCCAGCCCGGGTCGACCCAGACGACCGGTTACCCCGGACCGCACGCCGTCTCTGGACACGCCCTGAACGCGACCGCCGGCGGCTCCGGCTACCCGCACTTCCACCCGGTGTACGGAGCCTACAACCGCCACCCGTCAGTTCTGGTTCCGCGCAACGGGTACCCGTATGGCGGGGTGACCCAGCCCGTGAGTCCGGACGGGGGCACGGTCTCTGTGGGCTGCAGCTACCAGCAGTTCACGTCCCTGGCGCCCCTGGCTTACTTCTCCGACCTGTAGGGACCTGACAGACATTCGAGTTCGTCTGTTCCATCATTTCACTTCTGCTGTCAGGTGCCAAACTGTTGTTAGAGCTGAAGTTTAGCTGTTCGCCAGGCTGCTGTTCAAAAAGCCTAAACATGACAAATTTGTATAAAATAAAGTCACGAACTGGAAACAAAAAGAACTGTTTGAAATGATCTGTTTGTTG
>JARVGV010000001.1:51655299-51665868 GCA_031762435.1 Hypsolebias longignatus
TAGGCTGCAGTACCACAGTTCAACCCATAGGATTAGTATAAACACGTTTTTAGACCAAATATTGCAGATTTAAACAATTATGCACAAAAACATGAAAATTAACACAGACATAGTGCAAACAACATTGTACACACATTCTAGGGAGTTTATCAGTTAAAAAAGTTAATTTTGGGTTTAGTTCCTCTTTGAACGCCGAAGCGACATATATGTTTTTTTCCCTCTTCATGATGCTTTTTTTGACTGACACAACTTATAATCCGGAGTGACTTATACGCTGGAATATACGGTAATTACTAATAAAATTTCCCAGTAGTGCCACAAATTGTAACTGTTGCTGATACCACACAGAACATTTTCAGAAATATAAAAAAAACACTTGAATTCCAGAATTCCCACTCTTTTCTACTTTTATAATAAGGCTGTAATTTCTGGTGAAGATCCAGCTCAGCAGCTGGTAACAAGTTTGTCCCAGCTAGTTGTTTCCTTATTTTTTTTTTATTTTTATTTTTTTTTTTTTGGTTTCTTTTTTTGTCTGCCTCTCACCTATTTGTCATAAAAATCTGAGTGTTCACTAATCTTATCAAGCCATAAAAAGAAAAATCACACATTTTGCATCAGTGTTTATCTGTGCTTGTTTTTACAATAAAATACATCATGACATGAATTACATGATACTATAAACAAAATAATTAAGAATAGAGCAATGGACCACTAATAAGACAAACATATTTTTCTTAGAAATGTTTTCTCCTTTTAAAACTTCATTTTTATACATTATTTCTCTTTCTCCTTCTTGTACTATTTGTTGTTTTGCCTCTGCCGTTTCAGGCTGTTATTTCTGTGTAGATACATAATTTAATAAAAGCTCTCTTGCAGAAGATTTTGGTCCACTAATTTGAAAATATATATTTTCATTTTGTCATCTCTCTAATTCACAGTGCTAATTGGAGAGGTGTGATTAATTTCACAAAATAATGGAAGATATGAGTAAAAAAAAGTAGGCGCTGAAGTTTAACTGTATTTTTTTAATTCAAAACTTAGATGGTCAAAACAAGATGATCATATCAGCTGCATAGAAAGAGGATAACAGTTTCAGTTTTTTGTAAGCTAAAGATGAGTTGCAGCTTTTGGGAGAAAAGGGACAATGGAAGTCAAACAATTTAAAGCTCACCCCTCACATGAGGCTTGATACTAACGGCAGGGCCATCTGGACTATAACACACACACAGTAGTGTCTCTGTGTTCTCACCTTGAGTTAAAAAAAAACATCGCAGCATGAGAGAAAAGAAGACAGAGAACCAAATAATGTGGAAGAATGCCGAGTGTGAAGAAAACAAACTGATTTAGAGGTCACTGAAGAAAACCTTACAAAAAGTGGGGAAAAAAGAATAAGAGTTGATGTCATCAAGTGAGTTTATTAAAATAAATTTAAGATATTAATCCACTAATCAATGTTATGCCTCCAGATGCAGTTACAGAGAACACTTCATAAACAAACATTTTATCCTCTACTGGCAAAAAGCAATGTTTTTTGCCTGCATGTGTTTGTGTGCCTGTCTGTTACCAAAAAATATGCTGAAACACCAACCAAACTTTAAATAGAATTATAGAAAATAAAAATGAATATATGTCTACATACTAGTAACTTTTTAAGTCAACCAAGCCAACTGACCTTAAAAGCAATTCAGTTCATTTCAATTCAGTTTATTTATATAGCACCAAGTCAAAACAGAAGTCATCTCAGAGCACTGAACGTAAATCTTAATAGATAAAAATAATTTAACATTATTTATCTGAGGAGCAGACTGCTTTGAATTTAACACCAACGCAGAACTCTCATCTTGAGCAAGCATGAAGGCGACAGTGGAAAGAAAAAAACTCCCTCATGAGGAAGAAATGCACAACAAGCCAACCCTAACTGTAGGATTTATCAAAAGGAAAGTCTTAAGCCCAGTCGTAAAACTGGACAGTGTGTCAGCCTCACAGACAAAAAATGGAAGTTGGTTCCACAAGAGAGGAGCCTGATAACTGAAAAATCTTCCTCCCATTCTGCTTTTGGAAACTCTAGGAACCGCAAGTAAGCCTACAGTTTGTGAGCGAAGTGCTTTGTTGGGAAAATATGGAACTATAAGATCTAAAATATAAGATGGACCTAGGTTGTTGAGAGCTTTGTAGATTAGAAGTAAGATTTTGAATTCAATTCTGGATTTGACAGGGAACCAATGGAGAGAAGCTAAAACTGGAGATATATCATCTCTCCCATTAACTCCAGTTAAGACTCTGGCAGCAGCGTTTTGCACAAAAGCACAAAAATGGCTTTAATAATTGTATAATTTAAAAATTTACAGGGCAGCACAGTGGAGCCATTGGTAGCGCTGTTGCCTTTCAGCGAGAAGGTTGCTGGATGAAAATCCTGGCCAGGGGCCTTTCTGGGTGGAGTTTGCATGTTCTCTCTGTGCACATGTTGGTTTTCTCCTGGTACTCCGGTTTCCTCCCACAGACCAAAAACATGCATGTTAGGCTGATTGGTGACTCTAAATTGTCCCTAGATGTGAGTGAGAGAGTGAATGATTGTTTGTCTCTATGTGTCCCTGAGATGGACTTGCGACCCGTTCAGGGTGTACCCCGCCCCTCGCACAGTGATTGCTGGACATGGGCACCGGCGACCCCCGTGACCCAAAAATGGAAGAAGCGGGTAAACGATAATGGATGGATGGATAGACGTCATTAAAAAAAAAAGCCTGAAGAGCTAAAAGAGGCACTTGAGTTCAATCTGTTGAGTGTATTTCTCCGGTAAAGACAGCAGGGGATGATCAAGTTCACATCTGCTGCTCCAAACAACATGGTGTGTGCGTCACTGCCTCTGATTAGAACGCCAGACTAAAACTTTTTCCTTTTTTTAAAAGAAACGGGGCCAAAAGGAAAAGCTACCTTTTGTTTCTGTGTCACAGAAGGATTTCTGGCAAAATACAGCAAACAAAACTGACATCCAACCGCAGGGTGACTGAGTTTGACCCTCATCAGGAGGGATGAAGACAAGCTGACCAGAAGTGGACAAGCTCCTCAAAGTGGGTGGTCTCTTTAGAGCATCACAGACACTGCAGTCCATCTTCTTAATGTGTCTGAGTGCAGCACAATGACTGGAAAATGACCACTTTCACTCATACAAGAGGGGTCTATTGACTGGCACCGTGTGTGCACCAAATGTACGTATTCATTAAAAAATAATGCAAGCGTTTCATAATTGGTTGCAGTTGCATTCAAACCTTTGTATCAATTTCTTGCACCTAGGGTTAGGGTTAGGGTTGTACAGGTATTGCTGTGCATCATAGGATGAGGACAAGGGGGGGCTGTTTTATCTTAAAGCTTTACCCTATCTGTTGTTGATACTTATTAGAGCTTCATAATCATTTATTCAGTGGATGTATGGGAGAAAGATGAAACGGAGCCTCTGCTTTCACAGAGGGAGGATCTTGACAAAATGATTTCTCAATGGAAGAGGGGTCTCATTAGCATGACAATTGTGGGAACTGAATCGCTCTACTTTTCATGAGAACTGTACAAAAAAAAAGTGTGAGAGAGAATAAATAGTCCCATTACACACACAGATGGGAAAAAATAGTTCAGTCTCACAAAGGTTTTTGGGAAATTGTGTTCACTTTCCAGTGCATTCAATACATAAACACAAAGAATGAATTCACTATAAATTAATCAATTTTGTTTGGCGTCGTTCTGCAGGCGAAAGCTATTGTGTTCAACTTTATTACTGTAAATACTTTTTAAAATGTACCCATTAAAAGCACTTTCACACAGACACTGATTATTATTCACCAACAAAATTTACAGTTTGGGCAATTTTTTTTTTTTTTTCCTGCGTCTGCCCCAGTGTGGTTGTGTGTCAAGCAATACCCTAGACCAGACTATCCCTTTAAAGGGATAGGCCAGTCAGTTTTAAAGTGGTGTTCTGTCAAGTAGTTATCAATAGTTAGCACTTTACCAGCTGTAGCATCAGTCATAGTGCAAAGTATGGTGAAAGCGGCTAAAGTCTTCAACTATGCTAGGTTAACATCTAGCCAAACAAGGACCCGATGTTTTGTCATTTTTCAGGTTTTTAAAGCAATGACTTCCCAAAAGCAAGATACTGGTGCAAAAGTACAATACGATAGCTAATAATAAAACTTTATATTTTAGCTTGACCTTGTTTGTTCAGTTTGTTGCTGTTTTCGTAACAAAACATCAGTGTTACTTTTTTTTTTTTTTTTTTTTTTTTTTTTTTTTTAACATCAGTGTTACTACCTTAGACATTTATTAAATTACAAGAGAAGCTGGAAGTTGAAGTCGGAGCTGTTACAGATGTACCACAGCATGGATCTAGTACAGGTTAAGTCCAGCAGGTCTTCCATTTAAACAAACAAGACCATACTCTTGGTAAAAATGAATAAATGAATAAATTATAAAACACGTACGCATTTTTTAGGTGCTAACTGTTGGTTCGTGTAGCTCTTACCTCGCAGCGTTGCGTTCAAATATTTAATTCTCAAACAAGTTTAGCTGCAATTCTTTATTGCATGCAATTGTTAAAAAAAAGTCATGCAATACTATCATGATTGTGTGGTGTGCTTAAAGCCCCACATTGCTCGTGCGCTGACACTGTTACCAAAAATACAAGATGGCAGCTTCCACAAAGCAGATACTGCTGACTTCAAGACCAAACAAGTAAAGAAGGTGGCTACACTTAGTCTAATCATTCGCTATGGTTAACTGGCAAATGTATGCCTGAGGAACATAGGCCATGTATAGTAATAACACTGTTGAACGTATCAATTCACAAAGAGTAAATGTTGATTTCCTACCATGTCCATATGTTGCAGTATCACTTATTACCTTCTCGCTGGGCAAATGAAATAGCTGCCTGCTGCTCCACTTGTGCATGATGGGTCTAATGCAGAGAACAAATTTTGGCATTGCATAGGCACATGAAATAATTCCACTTTTGTCAAGCAAACTGTCAGCACCCTTGGCACTACACGGTCTATCCATGAACTGCACATGGACGTTTCTAGATGCTTGGTTACAAAACCTGCAACAAACTAAACAAATGGTCTCATGCAAAAGGTTCAAGGTGACTTTATTGTCATTTGCATCACATGTGGTACATGAGGTGGAATGAAATTGTGTACTCAAGGTCCCAGTTACACCCAAAAATGGCAAAAATATAAAGTGTAACAAGAAACAGTAAATAAGGATCTAAGATGTGTACACTAAACAATACTGTAAATTAAATATTGTATTATTATATTAGGAGTCAGTCGATAATCTTTTTATGCTGTACATTTTTATAAATCCTAGCTGTGACCTTTGACTCACTTGGACATTACTCACGTTGTGCACCTTCTGGATCAGTCCTGTTCGAGCAGTGAAAACAACACTGTGTGTTCACAGGAGGATTTGCAGCAGTTAAGGTCATGCCTTCCCCCAGAATTGGAGGCTTGATTGGAAAACCACTGTGAAGTGTCAACACAGATTATTACCAGGCCATCCTCTTCCCTAAACAGGAAAGTAACAGAGACCAGTCCTGACTGGATGAATATGGTTTATGTTCCAGTTGGATTTGCAACCTGTCCAGGTTGTAGCCTACCCCCGCTGATTGTTGGGATATGCAGCAGAGCCAGATTCTATTTTAGACCACAAGAATCTCTGATGTTTTCCTATTCTCTTGAACATGGGCAAATATTTTGGGTGAGAAATGTGTGTTTCACCTTTACCACCCACATTTTGATGTTGTCTGTCCAGGGAGCTGAACCGGCAACCTTCCGATCACAGGCCTACCGTCTGCGCTACCACTCCTCAAATTTCAAAATGAAAGCTCTTGCTAATTTTATTTCAGAATCAATTTAAATTTCACATGGTGTGTTAATAATTAAGCTTTTTTTTTTTATTTGTAGTATGTTAGCCAGTTTTTTGGGTTTGTTTGTTTCTTACAAATCACTGTGTTTATCTCAGTAATGTGCAGAATGTAACGGTTTGAAATCAATTTATTATTTTTTTTTTTTACCTTTTCTGTGCCAGACTGACTCAGTTTGAGATGTGCAGCAGGAAAGACACCCTCCCGTTATTTTTAGAAATGTACTTGGGTTGAGGTACGTGCAGGTAGTTGGGGAAGGTTGGCTCCGATCTAGTCGTCACCTAAACAGCAGTTTTATTTTCGCCTTCCCTGTAGGTGGCGCTGTGTGGATCAATTTGATTTCCAGGAGTCTAAATTTGTTCCTGGAATGAGAGAAAATGAGTTCAATATTTTTCAAGTTTTTTTTTTTTTAATTATTATTATTTAACAGCTTCTTTTGTTTTTCCTGAAATATTAGACAAAGAATCAACCTCTCCTGAGTGTGTATGTATTCCACATCATCTAAAAGTCAACAAGTTTAAAACTGGGATAATATCGCTCTCATATAATTGTAGGGACATTTCTAAAGGCTGGTGCACCATAATTTACAAAAACAACCCAAAAAAATAAAAAAAATAAATAAAAAAATCTAAGCTACAATAAAATACATAGCAGCAGAAATGCTTAGTGTGGGTAACTCTTTAATTAAACAACATAATCAAAACTACACAACCTCTTCAAACCAGTACTTTAAAAAAGGCAGTTTAAATAATGTAATAATAATGTTGCCTTGTGGTTGCTAAGGATGGGAGACAGTGACGAAATGAAGACTCAATGGCTACTCTACCTTAGATACATAATGTAACTAAGTGAATATTTTTATATATGAATGTTTCTGTTCAGTGCTCTGAGATGACTTCTGCTGAGACTTGGCACTATAAGTAAACTGAACTGAATAATGGTGGCAACATAATACAACATCTAAAAGAAGACTGATGGTCAAACCATGAGCTGAAGAAGAACAACACGATGGCTGTTTTGAGGAAAACTGTGAGATCATTTATCAGCCAGGATGCAAAAAACCTCAGGTGGCTCATTTGGTAGGCAGTAGCTGCCGCCTCTCAACAAGAAGGTTGCTGGTTGGACTCTCATCTTACATTTGAAAATGAGTTTAAATCCTGTTTCTTCCATCTTCGAAACATCTCCAAACTTCGCCCATCTCTCACTTTTGCTGATGCAGAGAAACTCGTCCATGCCTTTATCTCCTCCAGGCTCGACTACTGCAACTCCCTGTTTACTGGAATCCCTTGCAAAAACCTTCAGAAGCTTCAATACATTCAAAACAGCGCAGCCAGGATTTTATTGAGAGCTCATAAATTTGAACATATTACACCCATTCTCCATAACCTCCACTGGCTCCCTGTCATCCACAGAATTCAATACAAAATTACCCATCAATGCTTAAACGGAACTTCACCAGATTATCCAAAGGACCTTCTTGCACCATATTCATCCACCCGGTCTTTACAATCATAGAACAGTAATCTCCTTCACCTTCCACAAATCAAATTAAGAACCATGGGAGATAGAGCATTCTGTGTGGCTACCCCCCCCCCCCCTTTTTATTTTTTCCACAGCGCTTCCAAACTTCAGGCATCAAAATCACTGCAGTAGATTTTTTTAACAGGAGTTTATCACATGATAAACACTCTGTATTAATTCCGTTGACAGTGATGACCTTATTTTAAAGGTTAGCTTATATTCTTCAAAGCAGCACATCTTTTCTTTATTCCTTACAAATAAGATTGTGCTTCTGTGAAATGTGAAAACTCAATAAGCATTAGTTTTGCGAGTGTGTGATGAGTTTGGCATGGCTGCAGTCTGACTGGTGCCTGGAGACAATGACATTAAAGGCAGCTCCATCTTTGAATAATTCATGGTGTCTGTGACCATTCACTGACACGGTGATTAGTGTGCAAAATGTCCATTCTCTTCAAGTGCCTTTACTTCATTAAAATTAAAAGCTTAGACTCTTTAATGGAATGCATATCACTTGTTGCCTTCATGCTAGAGACTCAAATAATTTTGCACATTATTTCAAGATGTCACCCACAAAGCACGTTGTGAATGACTCTCAGCCACAACAGCATCGAATTTGAACCCAATAATATAAAAATATCTGACTTTATTACTGCTTATTCTGTGTTCTCTAATTAGGTTAGCTTAAAGTTATTCAGATGTAGAGACAACTTTATCCAAGTTTCTTTTATATTGGTCCAGTTGTTGATGAGATGATTTTCTAACATAGTTGACTTCAAATCCTTTTGTCTTCTTCTTTCAGCTGCTCCCTTTTCTCTGGTTTCATCACATTTATTAAACTTGCATGAGGACTTCACTATTGTTTTACACACCTGTAAGCTCTGAACACAGATCAGCCTAAACAGTGCATACAAGAAGGGGAAAAACGAGGAAAAATTAAGCATTTAAGGACATCTTTTAAAAGTTTCAACACAATATAGCTTTTTTTGTTGTTGTTGGCTTTTCACATATGGAAAAATGATGATACTGACATTTATAAATACAATTTGAATCTTTATAGCATAAAATGTCATCCCTTCTGCCAGAAATGAGTAGTTCAAACTCAGAGTGAACACCTTGCATCTTTCTGAGTACAAGCTGCTCTGCTGGAGTAAAAAGTTTTCAGTCCTCCATGTCGTCATGGCAGCAGACTGCATCAGACACATCAGCTTCGATTTTGCTGGTGTAAAAATATTACCCAACATCATGCACCTTATGATGCTTTTTATCTCTCCAAAACAAAGAGTCTTACCTTGTACTAGACTAGCAGCAGGTATGGCCTAATGAAATTAAGAACATTTGTTTAAAAGGCTAAGTGCTCCTATTTTTCCACAGACGTGAATAACGAACTTATTCCTTATTTTTCCTGGTTGGAGAGAGTCCTGCTTCACCGATACTGAGCCTCTCTGCTTGACACACATTAAACCACTCCCAAGTGAAAAAGTGTCTAAAGGCACAGTGTTTGACTGGAGGGTTCTTTGTTTTGTCCTGTTGCACAGAGACTGACAGCCTCCATGGTCCATTTGTTAGCTCAACTTAAACTCTACTTCCAATGTGTTTAGGCTGAACCGGATTTAGTGTTTATAATACAGGTGATACAAATTTGTAATTGTTTATTTATAATAAGTTTTCATTGTTGCACATAAAATATTCAACAAAAATATTAAACTAACTGTATTTCTTCCTCCTGCTTACAAGAGATTATGAAGACAGGATAAATTAATTGGGCTGGATGTAAAAAAAAAAAAAAAAAAAGGTATGGCTTTTTTGTTGTATTTTTTCTCAAAAAAAATGTTCAAAGATAATCAGAAATTTCTGGGACAAAAGTTAATCTCAAACTGTAAGAAAAGGACCCTTTATTTATTTAATGTTTTTCAACATTAAAAACAAGCCATTCATTTTAATTTGAACTTTTCTAAAAACAGAAAAAAAAAATCTTCTTGCTAATTTTCTAGAAAGAATATGAAATAAAGATGCACAGATATGAGAACAGTTCAGTTTATCTTATAGAATCCCATTTTCTTTGAGACAGAGTGAAATGTTCTGTTCTAATTTTTTTTATGGTTATTGTCTCGTTTGTGAAATTTGATACGTACACAATTGTTACGTCCATGTATCAAAACTGGCTTAAAGAACTTAAAATGCATCTGACATTTAGATTCCAGACAATTGCAACATGTAAAATGAAGTTTAATGAAAATAAACTCTTAAAGGAAGTAAGAAGCCATGACCAAAACAAACATGAGATATACAGTTTCAAACCAGCCATGCAGATGACTAAACCTATAGGACTAAAAATCAAAAACAAGCTGCTGGTAACTCCTAAACCCAACTAATAATTAATGGAAACATAATAACTAAATGAAATGGCTTAAGAGCTTTGGTAGAGGGAGGAGTGGAGCTTAATCCCTTCTTGTCTTTTAAAGTTGATGCTCTGGAAAAAGAGAAAACAGAACAACAAAACAAGAAACTCATTTCCAGTAAAATGACACCCGTGGATGTGTAACAGACTGTTCGGGCTTCTGTTTTCTATAATCTCTCTCTTTTTTTTTTTTTTTTTGTTAATGCAATGTGAATGATTCACATTATCTGACCTTTACACATGATATATCAAATCATTCTAGTTGTAACGTTAAGGACATTTGACACTTGTTAACTGAAGGCTATTGTGATTTCTTGTAAGTTAGAATGTTCTGTTTAGATCCAAGAATCTTATGAGCCATCTTTGTGACTCTGATTCCAGGAGGTGTATTAGGCTTCAGTCATACACACAAGCCCTTACCCTGAGTGTTCCTGGAACCTGATTGGTTTGTGGGTTAACCACTTGGATTGGGCAAATCTCAAGCCTTAGAAGATGTAAAATCCTTATTTTCATAAACATGTACAGTATCACTGGTTTGCATATTCCTCAGATTCTTGTAATCTTCCTGTAATCTGAATGACAACATCAACTGGAGCAACAACACCACCAGCCTGATCAAGAAAGCTCAACAGTGTCTCTACTTCCTCAGGCGGCTGAGATGAACTGGCCTGGGAAGCTCAGTCCTCACCTCCTTCTACAGGTGTGCAGTGGAGAGCATCCTGTGCTCCAGCATCAACGTGTGGCA
>JARVGV010000001.1:51750079-51760430 GCA_031762435.1 Hypsolebias longignatus
GTACAACTTTCTACACACATTCCAGGGAGTTTATCAGTTAAAAAAAGTTAATTTTGGGTTTAGTTCCTCTTTAAGTGTCTGTGAGTCTTGTTTACAAGTGATGGTAGAATGGAGCGGGAGATGGAGCGACAGACTGGGCCTCGTCTTTAGTAATGTGGGTGTTGCTTGGGTCAGTTGTGGTGAAGAATGAGTTGAGTTGTAAGGAAAAGCTCTGGATATGGTCTGTTCCAACCTACAGTACCAACCTGTGGCCATAAGGTTTGGATCATGACCGAAAGGACAAGATCTAGGATACAAGCGGATGAAATGGGCTTCCTTCGCAGGGTGGCCAGGCTGAGCCTTGGAGATAGGTTGAAAACAGTCGTCTAGGGGGAGCTCGGAGTAGAGTCACTGCTCATCCATATTCAGTTGAGGTGGTTCAGGCATCTGATTAGGATGCTCTCTGGACACGGTTTTCAGGGCACATCCTGCTGGTAGAAGGCCTGGGAAGACCCAGAACCTGCTGGATGGATGGTGAATCTTCTGTGGCCTGGGAGCACCTAAAGACCTCTTTTGAATACAAGTCAATATCACCTAGTTTCTTAAAGATCATGCTGTCGACAGCAGCTGAATTTAAAAATAATGTAAAATAAATACTAGGGAGCTTTCTGATTTTTTTTTATTTTATTTGATTTTTTTAACATTTCTGAAATAATTGAAGAAGTGCGTGACTTTTTAAAGGTCAGTGTAACATGAAATAGAATAATAGAGGGCACTATAATTATCAAAGGGGCTGAAGATCTTGCCCACAGCATGGCAATGTAGTGCAGAATTCTCTTCTTTTCTAAGACACAAAAAAAAACCTCAAACAATGAAACAAAAAATGATCAGGAATATTCTAAATGAAGTGTGCAGACCAGAAACCATTAATGTGTCCTTTGTAATGTCTTTCTTGATTACACTCGTGTTTCTTCTCTGACTAAGCCAAGTGGATAATCTTTTTACACATGAGTGCTTTAATTTAATTGCATTATTTTGCAATCTCCTTATCATCTTCCTGTATTAGGGTGTATGATTGCACACATAATTGGGTAAACACAAGGGTGACCTTGGGAGGTTAATTATTGACGAAACCTTGTTTTCTCATTGTTTCATGTTTTTCTCCCCCCCCCCCCCCCCCATGGTTTGCAGTTGCATGTGTACTTTGTCACTCGTAGTTTTCTATAATTTAAACCTATCTAAATTTTCAGTATTCTCAGTTTATCATTTACTTGCGAGCCCTGAATCTATGCTTGAATCCACCATTGTAAGTTACCATAGTAAATGTTGCTGTTCATGTACTCTTCATGAAAAGTACGTTTATAAAAATAAGAAGACATGGTTTGGTTTTTGTCATTTTTACAGATTCTTTGTGTTCACCCCCTTAGAAGTTTTATGTTTTTATTGCTGTCATAAATCAGTCATAAACAATATTAAATGGCCTTCTTAAAAAAATAATGTCAAAGTGAATTCCAATTTTGACAAAATCAGTTGAATACAAATATATAATGTGAAATATTTAATAGCATAAATATTTTCACTGACCTTCAAAGTGACTGTCCTAATCCAAATTGGAGAAAAGAGTATTAAAATGTACAATTCAGGGAATATATACAAAAAAATGTTTCTATGGCCCTAAACATTTCCAGGCATTCTGTTAAATCCATCATCAAGACATGGAAGGAATATGGCACATGTGTAAATCTACCAAGATCAGGACAAACTGAGTGACTCTAGAAGAAGAATATGAGGCCACCAATACACCTGTGACCACTTTGAAGGAGCAACATGCTTCAGCAGGTGACATGAGAGAGCATACTGTTGCCTGAGTTCTTCACCAGTCGGAGCTTTATGTGAGAGTGGCAAAGAGAAAGACAATGTGGACGAAATTTCATAATTATTCTCCACTACAATTTACTTGATCTGCTGTGGTTACAACTTTTGCATTTGAGGCAAAGTAGCACTTTTGGCAGAGCTGCTTTGACCAGTGGGCTCCATTCATCTTCAGATGTGGTAAAATAAAAAAAATAAAAATCTATTTTGGCATCTGTTGGAGTGCTGTTGTTATCACTACTGTATTTTAAACCGCTGTTATAAAATGGTTTTAAAGTATCTTGCACCCTTAGAATTAATAATATGTACCAAACATATTTGACACACTTTTGCAGATTTATATAACGTTATGCTGAAGAGGAGTTCCTTAGTGTGACCGCAGAAGTAGTAAAGAGGACCCTGAGGAGGATTAATCCTCACAAGCAACTGGACCAGACAACATCCTGGGAAGATACTGAGAGACTGCCGATCCCTCACGTAACTGTTCCCACCTGCCTGAAGACCGCCACCATCATCCCAGTTCATAAGAGCTCTGCAATGACTGGTCTGAATCACTACTGACCATTAGCCCTCACCCAGATAGTTGCTAAAACTGGTCCGTATGCTCTTTGTGGACTTCACATCGGCCTTCATGATATGATCCCCCAGACACTGATGGACAAACTACTAACACTAGGACTAAGCCCATCCTTATGCAACCTCAGCGCTGGCTCCCCTCATGGCTGTGAGCTGAGCCCCCTCCTGTTCACTCTGCTCACATATGACCCATCTGGGCTGTGATATTGTAAAGTTTGCAGATGATCCAGTTGTGGTTGGGTGGAACACAAACAACAGTCCAGCTACAGGCAGGAGGTGGAACACCTGCGTCGGTGCAGGAAGAACAACCTTTGCATCAATGTGAAGAACGTGAAGGAGATGGTCGTAGATTTCAGAAGGCAACACCCCCCCCCCCCACACACACACACACAAAAAGTAACCAAAAACAAAACAAAACAACTTTCTCAGGTGGCTGATATGTCACTTATCTGTTCTGCTGATTATCCATGCTGCTGATCTCTTGCCTTTATATAGCTGTATTCATACCCATCTGCTCACTACAGACTCATGTTCGAGTTGCTGTTGAATATGTCATATTATTTTACTTTTTTTGTATTTGGCATATATCGTAGATCCTTAATACTGTTTCTTTTTATACTTTATATTTTTGGTGTAACTAGGATCTTGAGTACACAATTTTGTTTCACCTCATGTACCACATGTGAATGACAATAAAGAACATTGAACCTTGAACATAGAAGGAATGGTTTTATTTGAAATACAGAAAATGACAAAGCAATGAAGTCTTTCCCAGTAAAATAAGCCTCATGTCGTCCACAATTTACAGATTTGATTAACTGCATTATTTACAAATGACAGTTTTCTGTTTTGAGACTCGGTTTTATTTAAGTGGCCGCTCATAAGCTTACTTTAAACACTAATGTAAGAGCACACAATGACACCCTAATCAATTTAAGCTTTCACACTTTATAGTGTCAAACTCAGGTTTAATTTCTTTAAAGCTTGGCAGAAAGACAAGAAAAGCAAGTCTGATTTATGGCTGAAGTTTTTTGTTTCAGTAATCATTTTTATAATGTATTGCTGTAGCAGATGCAGCACGAGTTATAATCCTGAGTAAAAAAAAAAAAAATACACAGGCTTGATGCTCTTTTTGTGTTATAACCATTATCCTAAAGAAGAACCTGTCTCAGGACAATGATGCAAACTGATTCTCAGAGCAAATCTCTAGCAAATCTACAGAGTAAATCTCATATTCTCTATATGTGTATTTTATACACAAATGTCCTTCAGATTAATGTTTCCTCCTTTGCTTTTCTTCCACTCTGACTTGTGTTGTTTACTCATTGCCTTGTTCGCCATGGTGTTCCTGCAACCTTTTTAATCCTTTGTGTTGTTTTTCTGTTTTATGATGATTATCACTTTTTAGATCTGCAGTGTTTTAAGTTCAGTGTAATAAAACTGAATTATGTGACATTAACATACATAAGCTCTCTTATTTCTATATGTATTTAAAGTCTTCACTTTCTCTAACATTAACCAACGACAAGCAGATTCATTCACAAACTGTCTCCTGATTTGTTTTTTTTTTTTTACCTGATTACTTGAGGTTTAAGTATGAGAATACAAAATTATACGATCACATAACAGAATGATCCATCCATTTTCTTTACCATGCTTTCTTCCCAGTTCACAAAGCTGGTGCTCCAGGAGTGACGGTGCCAGAGGCAGAGCACACCCTGGACAAGTCACAAGTCCATCAAGTTCAAGTCCATTTCATTGTCATTTCTATCACATGTGATACATGAAGTGGAACAAAATTATGTATACGGTTACACAAAAAAAATAGCAAAATGTAAAATATAAAAAGAAAAAAATAAATAAGGTATACGCTAAACAAATGTCAAACGGTACACTAAAAGATCTAAGATACACTAAACACTAATGATATAAAACAAGATGATGGAACAACGGCAGCCCGAACATGAGTCTGTGGTGAGCAGATAGGTATGAACAGCAGCATGAGATAATTATCAGTATGCGATCAGCAGCAACATGAGATCAGCAGCATGGATAATCAGTAGCAGAGATAAGTCACATTATCGCCAATTAAACTGGCAATACAGTGATTTTTTTTCTGTGTTTTTTACTGTGATTATCCTGGTTAGGGGAGTCTAGTGGTTCTACACATTAATGTTCAGCAACCTTCTGCCTGAAGGGAGTGGGACAAAAAGTGTGTCGCAATGACACATAGGAACAAACAGCTATCTGCACCCTCACTCATACCTGGAGACAAGTTAGTTATTAATGGATGTAACATGCATGTTTTTGGTAAACTGGAGTACTCGGAGAAAACTCAAAACAGGGACAACGTGCAAACTCCACCCAGAACGGTGAAAGGTGGGGCAGGGTCCCTGCGACTTTCTCTGTGTAAGGTAATGGCTCTAACCACTGTTCCACCATGCCTCCCTAACAGATGAATCCTAATTTAATACAGTATAGTTTAGGAATGAACATTCATGAATAAGATGTATGTTTTATCACCTTGTGATTTTAGAGGTATTACATAAAAAAGCAAAAGTAGAGCACGAGCCCCAATTCACGCCATTTTGTTATATGACTGCAAGAAAAGCCCTTCAAGCTTCTTCCAGTACACATAAATCAGAGCCACCTATCTCTTGTTACATTGTGTGCTTGTATACAGGCAAAGCTAGGATCACAACATGAAGTGATAGCAGCACACCACCCCCGACTTCTTACCTACTCGCCTGCTCTGTGACTACCTCCCTTGTTATCTCAGAGGTGTTAACTACAGTTATTCAGCCTTGGTTGTTTCAAACTTTATGAGGTGGGTAGAAGGTGTTTCAGACCTGTATTGAGTGTTGTTTATAAGGAGCCATAATGATTGGCTTTGACGTCACTAACAAGAGGTTTGCTTTTAAACTTGGGGGAATTACTTGGTGGTTGTTTCTTTATTATTACTGTAATATTATGTTTTTGGCTGCTTTATAACTTATATGTCAGAAAAGTATAATTTAATGCCAAATGCAGGAAACTAACAAAATTAGCATGAACACAGTGCAATATAAATTTTTGACGTTAGGTACTTTGTATTTTAAGCTTCATAATGTTTGAAATCTATATATAAAATAAGCATGAGCACAGTTTTGTCAGATGTAAAGATGATAAGTTAAACAGACTTTTCTACTGATGGGCAAAGACAATTGTGTTTGTTTTCATGTCAAGCAATTCATGTTATCTTCAATTGTTTGCGTCTTCTTTCGATCTGTATATTTTGTGTTGTGACATGGAGAGGGGAAAAAATGTAAAATGAGCAGTTAAACTTGCATTTATAGTGTTTTTTTTTTCACCAGCAAAATCCAGTGACTTACAAATTGAAGGGGGGGCTAATTTTCAAGTATTTCTCTAAAATGCTGATTAATACTGCACACTGCAATTTATTCCCTGACAATATTCCATCACACATAATGTAAATCAATTCTTTAGCTTTCAGAAAACAATTGAGCGATCACGTGTGTTTCATGCACTGGACAGCTGCATCGAGGTGAGAAAATTGACAGGGCCCAAATGACCCACTTTGTCTGTTTTCTCAAAGAAAACAATGGACTTTCTCTTTGCTGTCTGGTTGTTTGACTGCATTAAAGATGGTAAACTTTGTCTCTCTGTGCGTCTGTCTGGCTGTTTGCTTCCTGCTGATTGGTAAGACTTGTTTGTATTCTACCTGCCAATCTCTCCTTCGTGCCTGTCTGCTTACCTGCCATCTGTCTCCCTCGCTGTTTCCCACCGAAGGGAGAAAAAAAAAAAAGAGATAATGTGAATAAACATGTCATTTTTGACAAATGTTGGAGTTTTCCTCTCAGTATACTGTATATTGAAACCTGAGTCTCACTTTTAGCACATCTTCCTCAAGCTTCATGTTGTAATTTCTAATAATTAGGAAATTCCCGAATAACACGTTTCAAGACATGGAAATCTTTTCTTGAATAATGTTACTTGTTTTGTTTCAAGGGGAATCACAATTTATTCACCTGTGAAGAGAAAAGTTGGTTAGCTTTCTGTCATTGTATTAATATTTGTAATAATCTTTGTACACTTCATGTTAAAAACATAATTGGTAGCTTCTCTTTAGCATTTGCAGGTGCATCTAAAAATGTGTATGCCATGAGAATGTTTGATTTTGTTTAAATGAAACTCATATATTACATAGATTAATTACACATAGAGTAAAATATAATATTAAGAACTTCTGAGACACTGAATTTTGGTTTTTCATTATTTGTAAGCCATAATCATCCAAATTACAAGAAACAAGGATTGAAATATGTCAATGAATTGTACTGAATCTATATGATATACAAGTTTCACTGTCTGAAGTGACTGACCAAAAAAAAAAAAAAACTTGTTCAAAATAGTCTAATTGTTTGAGATGCACCCGTATCATCCTCAAAGTTCTTCTGTTACAAATCTCTGCTGTTGACTTAATGGGAACAAGACAAGCAGCATGTTGAAGTTCAGGACGCTGCATACTGCAAATATTTCATTCTTGAATTCATTCTCTGGATCTTTATTCTTCCTCCTGCAACAATTTTGTCAGAAACTACTTAACAAGCAATAAAATGGGCTTTAACTGAACATTTTGCTAGACTTATTGGGGGGAGCAGACCAATTAAACCACTGTGCTTGGACACCTCTGCAGGGAGCAGTAAAATAGTAATCCTGCACTTTTATGTTCAGGACTTAAAACAGATATTATTCTCTAATGTTATTGTTTTCCCTGGCAGTAAAACATCATTTAATAAAAGCCTTAGCATTGGATAAAGAAATACATAGTGCCTTATGTGTTCCATGCCCAAAATTTTTAACTAAGATTATATTATGTTGAAAAATGAAAAAGTTATATTAATTTTGGTCAAACCCTGAAAATTACCCTTGATCTCTTACAATGTTGCAAGTTTTCATGCAATCGTGCATGGGATGGGTGTTAACTATAATTTATTACTAGCCACCCCAAGTATATCCTACTGAGTAATTGTTGAAAATTTAATTAAAATTCAGTCAATGAATGTTGATATTTTGCTAACAGTACAGACAAGTGAACACACAAATACTGGCAACATATTAATGTTCTACCTTCTCCTTTGGTGTCAGGCAATAGAAAGGTTGTAGAAATGCATGGAATTCCTGGGTAACATTAAACAAAAGAAGGTAAATGAGTAGGTTTCATTAGATTTGAATTTATCTGAGTACTACTATAGTTTACTTACAAAATGTTGAATTAAAAAATGTGTTTTATAGCAAAAGAAAGTAAAAAAAAAAATCAAAATATGTTAAATAATAGTAAGGATGAAATCTCTTTATTTAGGCTGACACAGAGCCTGTGTCCAGATAATGTACAAAGTAGTTTTAACATCATTATAACTCCTTTGAAATTTGTGAAACACATGAACTGTCAGCATCTAAAAAAAAAAAAGTTTCTTATGACATAGAATGAACATAGTGATGTAAGACATATGGACCATGACATTTGACTTGTCAAACATATAAATGATCTTCTTTTCAGTGTCTGTGCACGTGAGTAAAAATAAAAATTGAGTTTTTATTTACTTATTTATTTATGGAAAGACAGTTGTTCGCAACATGGTTTTTATTGTTCATTTTAAAGAGCTGTTCAAAAATCCCATATCATTAGCAAACTTCACATCAGTCTCACAACAGGAGAGCCAGCTCTCATCTCAATAGTACAAGACATTCTTGAGGACCAAAATGTTCATATTTTGAACTGGGAAGATAGATGTTTTAGAGGGGGTTGAAGGAGGCCATTTTTGTCAAATGGTTAAAATACTACTACTACTACTACTACTACTAATAATAATAATAATAATAATAATAATAATAATAAAACACTAAAAAAGGAGGAGAAAGTCAACGATTTCACTTTCAGAAAACAGAATGGCTGTAACAAGGTTAAGTCAGGACCTCTGGACATATTATTCTTGAAACGTTTCGTCTTTTTAACGTTTCAAGAACAATCCATCTAGAGAACCCGACTTAACCTTGTTTGATTCATCTACCTGGATTATTGAGCATGTATCAGGGTACAATGGCTCATTAGTGGTAAGCTCTCAGACTCAGATGTTGGATGAGCTGAGCCGTAAGCTTGACGTGATTTCTGAGAATCGCAGGCCACTTGTGGCTCCTGGGACTCACTGGCGGGAAGGAATCGACCTTGGACAAGACTACAAGCTCAGTCTGGCGGTGTGACCACAAAACTTGGCTTTTTGGAATCACCACTGAGACGTACCAGCAGACATGGAAATTCAAGCAGAGGCTGCCTGACCCCAAATAATTGTGTTATCTGAATTTGACTTCCCCACTCGACCTTGATTTGACCAGCTATCTCAAACGTCTCCTGGTTGTTTATGTGAACAAGAAGCTGTGCTCCTCCTCCCCTATCGCTCCCCTCCCAAAGACAACTGTGGATCTGTGTCAGAGTTGAGCCGGCTGATAGACACTGTGCCATCTTTATCAGGACTATGGAACATTCTGGCAGTCCACGGACTACTCACGGCCCTCGTCTGTTTCCTCTTGCATAAATGTATCATGACGTCATTATGTCTGCTGTTAATGTGCGAGGTCTTTTTTTCCCAACTCTCACACTGTACCCCGGCCAAGACATAGTGCGAGACATGTTTTTTTTTAAACTCCCTTCCCCCTCGTGTTTTCTCTTTTCCTTACGTTTGTCTGTAACAGGTATCACTTGTTAATGAGTCTCAGAGGCTCTATGTGATTAATCTACATAAATAAAGGGTGAATGAATTAGGTCTGAAATACAATCAGTTTTACTCAAACTGACACCTGCATGCATTTGACCAAAACATCTCTTACGTGAGCCAAGGGGAAAAAAAGACCCTAATGACTCTTGATGTGAAGGGAGTGAGGGAGTGACATTAATCTGCATTTGGATCTAGTTTGCACAACAGTACAGTTCATGCAGCTTATAGCTTGAAATGCCACACTCATCAGTTCTAAATTGAAAAAGCTCCTATACAGGAAGCAGAGCATCATCAGCTACAGAACAGAAGTTTACCATCACACCCCAGAGGAAAAAGCTAAGCGCCAAGGTCTCTTCCTAATAACTCTAGTTTTAAAAATCAACCTAGCAAAGCTCTTATGTCATCTGGTCAACTCTGTGTCGTTGTTCTTTTCTCCTCCTCTCTGTGGAATGACAGCTAGCCCATAAAGACTAATTGCTGCTCTCCTTGTTATTTCACAGCAGATCATTTCATCATCTTGTCTAATCTGATTTCAGTTTTTATACAATCTATTATAATTCAAAGATGTTGTCATTAAGCATATCTATGAGACAAATTAATGCTCAAACATTTCCTTGGGAAGATTAGAGGTTAATGAAGCAGTGGATGCAGTGTAATGGTCAACGTACTATAAAGATTAAAAACAGTATTCATTAAAAGATGAAAGGTTGAGCCTGGTTAAAGAGTTGGAAAAACCCAGAGGATGAAGAAAATATTTACTGAAAAAATTAATCTCCCATTGAAATGTGCAATGCTTTTAGACAAAACTGTAAATATGTGACCTCCATGTCAAACTGTTTTCATTAGTAAAGCACTTCAGTGCAGAATTAAGTTAATATTTCTTCTTGTGCTAAGGAATCGTTCATCCATTCATTTTCTTTACCCTTTTTATTTTTTTATTTTTTCTCTATTTCAGGGAGATGGTGCCTACCTCCAGAGGTGTGCTGAACCAGTGACAGCACAATCTGCAACATTTTAATTATGAGTGGATGCATGCTTCACATTGAATCATATTACAGTTTATATACAATACTGTGTACAGAACATGTACAAAGTATGAACATGGTCTACTGATCATATCAGTCATGCATTATCACTGATTACTCTTGCTC
>JARVGV010000001.1:51910941-51924003 GCA_031762435.1 Hypsolebias longignatus
TTCCTAGCATTCAGTGTTAGACAGGATCTGTGTCTGAAAAAGAAACCCAGTTTAACTTTCAATTTCTTTACAAGGTTACAAGGTTTCTTTACAAGTATGGCATGCCGTTGTGTCATGTAATAAGTAAAAGTGGTTATTAATAACACAATTGGCTTGCTATAGACAACCGTCAGATCAGCTTCATTCCGCTTCGCCACTCCGGTGAAATACAGATAATTTGATGACTGAAGTGCATTTACTAAGTAAAAGTTAAACTGAGACACACCTTTGCTATAACGCCGAGCAAACAAGTAATTGTTTAAGGTGGTTATCTTGTTAAATTTCAAAGAAATGCATAAAGGTGCACCGATTGCAGTTTTTTGGCCGATCACCGATTTCTGCAAAGTCTGACTTGCCGATTTCGATTTTGGCCAGTACGATTTTGTTTTATAAACAACACTGTTAGATGTTGTAAGGTCACAATGCACCTTCAAATTTAAATCTTATTTTGTTGAAAAACAGACCCTTGAACAATATTCTAGAAACAATACAAACTTGTTTCAACTGGTCACAAGGTAGTGCTCTGAAATATAAATGAAGTTTAGACAATTGTTGTTAAAACCAAAAAAATCTGTAAAATCGGTTTCTCATGCAAGCATTGGCCGATTTCCCAAAATTTAGGAAATCGGGGCCAATAAATTGGCCAAATCGGCCGGCCGATTTATCGGTGCACCCCTAGAAATGCGCAGTGACTCGTCCCTCTGCATGATTGGCACAGCACCAACCCACATTTCCGGGTGGTCAGCGGCAGCACGTAACAAATGTAACATGTCAGCGTTGACGCATAATAGATGCAACGTATTTGGTGAAGCAACATATTTATGAATTGTTCCACTTTATTAGACATATTTCGAGTGATGCGACTTATAGGGTGGTGTGATGTGTGCGGCAGAAAATACGGTAGTTTTGACCTCACTTGGTTCTATTTTTTGTTTTAGGTTCTATTTGCTATTGGCTTTATGTTTGTGTGTGTTTGACAGTCTGCTGCCAAGAGCCTGCACCTCTTTAGCGTCAGATGTCTTTTCTTATATGAAGTAGAAGAAGTTTTTGCATCTAAACCGAAAGGCTAAACATAAAGTTTACTACTAGTTTGGTTTCAACTATTCAGAATACATCCAGCTGTGTTTTTAAGATTCAATGCATTAAGTCAAGTTCTAGTGTGTGGGTTTGCTTTGGTGGTGGTTGTTGGTATGTGTTTGTGACAAAATGGTTGCTGATCAGCTATGCCTCCTCAGCTGAAGACTTTGCGTTTCAGCTCATCTGACAACTTCAAAGAGCTGAAAACGTTCAGCAACATTTCTGTCACAGGCTTAAAAGAGTTCCTGACCGCAGAACCATCTGATGAACAGACTAAGATTAGACTGTTGCAGGAGTGAGACAAAGGGGAGATGATAGTCTGAGGTACACACAGAAAACCAAACAACAAAAAAATACCATCCTTTTTTTTTCAGCTTCTCTTCGAAGAGTGTGTTTTTATTTCAAGATCATCTTGTAGTTTCTATTGTTTTCTGAAACTCTTCAGTTCTAATAATTCAGTTCTAATTTTGTTTTGTCTCCAAACCCTGTGTGTCATTTTTCACCACTTATTGTCTGTCAACAGATCTCACTTGTAAATGAGTCTTCGAGGCTCAATGTGATTTATCTGTTTAAATAAGGGTTGAATGAATGAAAAAAAAAAAAAAAAATGAGGAATTTCCTATTCAAAAATGCACATCGAAAATTGTTTCTCTGTAAGAAACAAAATGTTTACAAGAAAATGTTTCACAAACCTTCTAGTTTGTACCAAATTTACAAATTTTCACGAATAACCATTTACATTTAGTATGATTCAGCTATATACTGGATTTGGCAAAAATATAAATAACAATAAAAAAGTAGACAATGGATAAAACGCAAAATGTTGATTCTTCTTACTCCTGTACTTGGAGATTTCTCATCAGGGTGTACATAAATTTATATTCACATCTTTAATAGGAAGAGGTCAAAAGTTCATTTTTATTGTTAGACCTACATGAGCATAGGATCTTTAACTTTTAATATGAGCTTTATTATTTACATTATATTAAAATAAAATGAAAAAAATATTTGGTAGAAGTCTGTTGTGGATAACAATCCATCCATACATTTGTTTTACCTGCTTGTTCCTGTTTAGGGTTGCTGGGAGATGGTGCTTATCTCCAGCAGCCACTGGGCAAGAGGTAGGGTACACCCTGGACAGGCTGCCAGTCTGTCACAGAGCCACAGAAATGAACTAGACAGACCGCACATCAAAAGTGACACAAAATAATCTAAAGGGAAAATATCCAAACTGATACTAATCATATCAAAAAAATGTTCCAATTTGAAACTTTAGCAAAAATTGTTGGCTAATGATCTAAAATCCCACTCAAATGGAAACATGACCAATATCCCCCAACCAGACAAAAAAAAAAAAAAAAAAAACTTTTCTCTTATTCTTTAGTTGTATACCTCTTTGGTGTCTCTTCCTCTTAATTTCTCGTCTTGCTGTAGGCTAAGCTATTTACAAGAACTGGCAGCAAGAGCCATAGAACTGCCTTGGAGACAGTATCACGCTGACATGTTGCCACGGTAACAATCCAACTCATCCATCTCTAATGATGCAAAGGAGAACAGTAGACTGGCTATAAGTAACTAAACGCATGTCTTTTAATTAAACGGTGGGCTTGATACTGTGCTGGATTCACCTTTGTGTTAATGTGAAAGAGCACAGAAAATGTGGAGGTGGGTAGTTCAGGGAAACAGAAAAGATTAAGCTAAATGGAAACTGCAAATGGAAAAAAAAAATTAAATACATTCACATTAATCTGCCTAGTACTGAGCAGGTAATTCTTTGCCCCTGAAATGTCTGCCATGACATGGAAAAAGATCATCCCACGCCATCCTGAGGTCTCTGGTACCAGAATGTTCGCGGTAAATCCTCTGAGACCTTTGGGTTGTGATGTCTGTTTTGACTGGGCTTGGTATTTATTAGCTTCCATCAGATTAAGAATGTGTATGCTCCTTGGAGACTTCAGACTCTGTTGTTTTGAGAGCTATGTCTAAGCAGTATTAGCAGGGCCCATTTGATGTCCCGCTGAGGGGACGCTCCTGTGGTCCTGATGGAGGTCATCAGTGCTCTGCAAAAATCTTCAGGTTTCAAAGATCGCATGCACAAATAAATGGTATGATCTGTGCTACTTTATGGCTAAGAGGTTCATATGTTATTTCCATTCATTGATGTGAATACAGGTTGGTAGGTATACATTTGTGTGTAAAGCTGTCAGGCCAAGAAAGTCTTCTGGAGGGAACTCAACAGAAACATGGACATGGTGATTGAGCTGTTTCACTTCATGCCACTGAAATCTATTTGGAAATTGGAAGAGCTAATAAAATGGGATTTGGAGCTGGTGTGAGAGCTGCAGAGAGAGAGACCGGCACTGCTAAGTGGAACCGTGTGCCGCTGTTAAACCTAATGTGACAACAGGAAGAAGACGAGTACAAGGAAGAACCATTGTGGGGTGAAGTTTCTCTGGAGTCTTTAGGTTGAAGGTAAATGTCAGCAAGAGGAAACACTGACATCTGTAAAACCTCTGGATAATGGCTAGAAACAAGCAGCCAGCAGAAAGACACGGAGGTGTATTGTACAGTTTCCAGCCCTCTGAATGGCGCTGCCATTTGCTTTTCTCTTGCGGCCTTCTGTGCGGTCAGAGTAAACCCTGGCAAACAGCTCAAACTGCTGTTTCCTAGTAGCCAATCAGAACTAACGCTGTACGTGTTCCCTGTAGTGCTTCATAAAGTGGCTCCTTCTAAAGACACGTTCAAATTATCCATTGTTGTCCAAAATGGTGGCTTTTCAATACTATTCATTTATCAATTTACACGCCACTCAACTTTTTTTTTACTATATCACATTTGTTTTTGTTAAAGATATAATTTTTTTGACGTTTTAATCCAAAGTTAGAACGGTGTTTGCAGTACGACACTATCGTTCACTGCAAAAGAGAACCAGCGCCAAGGAGGGGAACTTTGTGGCTGAGTGTTCCTGTCCCAAGACTGTTTTAAATCTCGAGTCGTCATGTTTGTGTCTAACTCACTCTCATCAGCTCCAGTGTAAATAAATTCAATCTATTGGAAGAATTCTTTCTGTCAGGCAACAGGCTGAATGTCAGTGACAAATGTAAATACATGGGGCACTATGTGACTGCAGACCTGTCAGATGATACATTTATAGACGATGTCATATGCTCTATGAACAAGCTAACATTCTGGTCCGAAGGCTAGAAATGTGCTCAACATCTGTTAAGATCAAACTCTTTAAGTCCTACTGCACTCCTATGTACAGGTAGTCCCCGAGATACGAACGGGTTCCGGACCTAAGGACCGTTCGTAGCTCGATTCTGACGTAGGTCAGAGCCGAACGCACATGGCGCCGTATGTCCGCATTTACGGCCGCAAATCGAAACCAAACCTAAAACGGCAATCGGTCACATCTTTTTAAACACGTTTTTTCAATGTAAAACAACTTCGAACGGCCATTTTTATGTGTTTTAATGTGTTTCCAAGCAGTTAGCTAACAAAATACCCGAAAAAAAAACAAAAAAAATATAAAATGCTGCATAAAAAAGGCAACGTACGGTGCGATGATGTCACTGGGGGCGCCGCCGTAAGTACGGAGCGCCGTAGGTAGAGACCGCCGTAGGTCGAGGACAACCTGTATTATGACTACGCTTTCAGTTTCCTTTTAATAATCTATATTTACCTTCGGTTATTATTTGGTACAAAAAAATTTACCTTGTTCTATTTAGAAGTTTCTAAATTACTACTGTTAAATCAAAACAGATGTTTACTAGTAAGTGCTATATTTTTGATAGACTTACTTAGTTTAGTTATTTACCATTTTATTACTCAAACCATGCAGGACTTGGTTCCCTTTCCTTGTGAATACACTCTTAGCTTTAGAAGTTTATAACTTGTTCCTTTTGTTAATCTTTTCTAGGAACTTTGTCTTTTCATTAGTTTCTCTTAATGCCAGGGGGAAAAGACAAGCTTGAAAACGCAAAGCGTTAATTTTATTTGCCAAACAACTTAAAACAGATTTTTGTTTATTCAAGAGAGTCATTCCACATCCGCTGACAGTAATTTCTGGAAATCACAATGGGGAGATGAAGTCTGGTTATCTCATGGATCTGAGCGCTCTGCTGGTGTTGCCACATTTAAAAATATTTTTTCTGGAACTACACTCTGACTGTAACACCCTAGGGCACTACATCTGCACAGTAATTAGACACCATAACAATACCTTTACTGCACTTAATATGTATGGTTATAATAATACAACTGAAAATGACAAACCATACTTATTCTTACTTTGTTCACAAACTCTTACAACTCATATATCCAATAGGGCTGTACAGGGTATTACCATAGCTAATAAAAAAGCTTATAATCAGCCAGCTGGTTGATGACACTACTATTTATTTAAGGAATGAAAACCAGATCCCACTTGCCTTAGATGTGATTAGTGACTTCTCCAAGGCCTCTGGTTTATGCTTAAATAATTAAAAAAAGTGAATTACTAGCAATTAAAGACTGTTCAGCAAATGTTATTTGTAATATACCTGTTAGACAAGAAGTCATTTATTAGGACTTTTAATCTCTAAAGACCAAAAGTTAAGATGCTCCTCTAATTGTACACCAATTATACAGAAAACCAAAACTAAACTAAACCAGTGGCTGCAGAGGGACTTACTGTATCTCTACAAGGTAGAGTGCTGATCACTAAAGCTGAAGGATTATCTTGATTGACATATGCTGCTCTCTCCTTACATTTAGATAACATTAGCAATGATAGGCTCTATCCCTGTTTGTGTTCTTTACATTTATTTGTGTGCCCCTCTTTGCTCTTTATACTTTTGTTCTGTCCCTTGTGTGATTCTGTTCCCTGGTATCTGATTCTGTTTTCTGTCACTTTCCACTCACTCCTCAGTTTGCACGGACCGAAGAGCCACCACTGGAGCGCCGCTGTCTGGAACCACGAGCCAGGCTAGCGGGCCGACTTGGAGCTGCTCGGCCGGAGAGGCCTGGGAGTGCCGCCGTTGGACCTGCGAGCTGCTGAAGCCGAGGGAACCCGGCTGCTGCCGTCGGATCTGGTGGGCTGTTGCTACTTGGCCCTGGCTGCCATCATTAGGCCTGTGAGCTGTGTGGCTAGGCCTCAGACTTCTGCTAACAAAGCCAAGAGCTGCTACCAACAGGCCAGAAGTAGCATGAGTAATGCGGTATAGACGTGGACAAAAAAAAAAACAAAAAAAAAAACAAGAGTCGGTGGAAAATAATTCAGAAAATATGGATGAAATTTAAAAAACCATTAAACTTTACGAGTGCTGAACTGACGAGATTAGCATCTCAACAAGAAGTCTTGATCGGTCGATTGAGGAAGTGAAACAACTGAAGGATCTGATAAGTAACAAGGACAAAATAAATAGCTGAACTGGAACAAAAAGTAGATGACATGGAACAATACACAAGACGAGATAACTTGGTGATTACTGGACTTGAAATTAGGTGCCGGACATATGTAGCAGTCACTGCAGGTGCTAACACTACTGAAGACGCATCACAAGAAGAGCTGAAGACTCTAGAATAGCAAGTAGTGACTTTATTATTTTTTTTTTTTTTTTTACAAAACAGACACTAACATCAAACATGAAGACATTCCAATCTGTCACACCCTGCCCACCAGTAAATCTAATAGACTCAAACCATCAATAGTCATAAGGTTCATTAATAGGAAATCAAGAAACAATGTAATAATGCAAGCAACTAAAAAAACTGAAGGGAACAAATTAATACATAAATGAACATCTAACAAAAAATGGAAACATTGCACGTGAAGCAAGGTTGTTGAAAAAAATAGCATCAACTTGGACAAGAAATGGAAACATCTGGATCAAAGCACAGGAAGGGGCTCGTGCTAAAATAGTAAAAGAACTGATAGATTTGGAAAAACCTAGAAGAGCTCAGGAGATGACAAATTATAAATCATTGAAACAACTCATACACAAGAAATTGACAAAATATATGTACAAATGAACAAATGCATCAAAATATGACAACAAACAAAGACTCAGAGTTAAAATATATACTGGACTTCCGCTTCCGGTATGCCCGAGTCAAGACGCTTGCAGACTGCGCTCTGACTGAAATAATTCTGAATTTACCTGCTGTAAGAATATAATTTTACCTACCTATCCAGAAAACACTATTATAATAATTTCTTCACAAAAGACTACAAGAAAGGAACCAAAGGTGGGGAAAGTCGATGATATGGACGACACAAAAGCAGCTAACGCTAGATGCTAGCTTATCTCAAAACTACATCGTGAGTGAAATGTTAATGCTAACAGAGCTGTGCAAATTCCGAGAAGAGTGGAATTGCACAACGAGACATTTTAGAGTCTCAAACACAGATGGAGGCGTCAATTGGGGAAATAAAAAAAGAGAATTGACACATTGGAGGAGAGACTGAATGCAGCAGAGGAGAGAGTGAGTAACACTGAAGACCAAGACATACGGCAAGAAAGAGTGTTAGATTACTTACTTAAAAAAGACGCCAGATTAACTGCTAAACAAGACGACATGGAGAACAGATTGCTCAGGAACAAGATAAGAGTATATGGGATAAAAGAAGATTCAAAAGGAAAAGAGATGATTCCATTTATCGCAGACTTTTTGAAAGCTGCGCTGAAGTTGCCTGAAGGCATGGACATTTGCATTGAGACAGCTCACAGAGCTACAGCTCCCAAGCCAAAACCAGCAGCACCACCGAGATCCATAATAGTTCACTTTTTGGATTTCAATGTTAAACAGGTGGTGCTACAGCAGGCGTGCAAGCAAAGGGACGTGGAGTTTTGGGGTAACAAAGTTTACTTCGACCAGGACTACTCCTCCGAGGTGCAAAGAAAATGAAAACAAGTGTGTGAAGTGATAAAAAAGCTAAAGGAGCGCAACATCAAGGCACAATCGCCATAACCGGCTCAGCTTAGACTATACCTGGAAAAAGGTGTCAAGACCTTCCCCTCTTCAATGGATGCCCAATCCACACTAAGGGAACTCGGAATTCCTGTGGAGGTGGATGATCGAGACATCTTGGAGAGAGAATTACTACATAATAGATGGCAGACCCAGGGGAGACGTGAGAAGGATGATCAAAATCTGAACACCATGGACATCAGGGCCATTATAAACTCTGTGGATCAACACAAGAAGGGCTGAGACGGTTATGTACACCTGGCTCTGCCCCCAGTTTAGCCGTCATTTCAACCAATGGTGGAGAGTCTAAGAATATAAATAAGGACATGCAGGTATAATATTTATTAATATTTCTAAAGTATCGGGCTGCGTGTATGGGGTGAGTGTTTTCTCTTTAACTGGGCATTTAAGGCAGCAAAGAGTTGGAGACTATGTGGGTTGCTGCTTACACACTATGTGTACCCCACCCAGGGAGATCACCCTCCCTGTCCATTTGACATCAGGAGTGTGCTGCCTGTATTATCCAAAAGGGCAGCACATGGAATAATTGGAAGTTCTATGATGATGCAGGTCTGTTTTCTTGTTCATTTGTTCACAGTCTAGATGTGCATTTGTCACATCTAGACTGGGCTAGTAAGCAGGTAGCAGGAGTGCGGACATGCAGAGGAGCGCTCTGCACTCTGCTTCAAGCAATTCAAACAAAACAATTCAGATGAATTCAGACAAATTTTAAAGGGTTAAAAGAAATCTTCAATTCATTTTTCTCTAATGTTTTCTCTAAAGTTTTTGTCAAGCTTTTTGCTTGAGGGAGAGTATTTTTGAAGACGTGGGACCATCTTTTCTCTCGGTGTCGGCTCTGTGGGCGTTGGCTGGTGGATTTACTTTTCTTCTGTACTGAGTGGATTGCTGCGGAGCGGAGACAAGGAGTGAAAGAGTGGCAGTGGATGTGAGAGAAGCTGCTGTTGAATCTGGGTCTGCTGCTGCTGGGACGAGGTGCGACGGTGTGGGAGACTGTCGACGTTGGAGCCACGTTCCAGTCTGGAGCCGATTTCAAGCTATGGATCCTGGAAGAGTCTGGGGTTGCGGCATCTGATGTCCTGAAATCGGATGGGCGGCGGTCGTTTGTGAATAATGGCAAAATCCAAACTGAAAAAAACATGATTTGCTTGAACCTAACTCTGATGATATGGAGGGGAAAAAAATCTCTGAACTTTATGAGTTCAGAACTCGTGAAGTTATCATCACAGCAGAAACTCTTGATGAGACTGTTTGAAGAAGTCAAACAATTAAAACAGCAAATAAATTTGAAGGATAAAAAAAATAATGGAACTCGAACAAAGGATTGACGACTTGGAACAGAACTCTAGACAAGATAGCCTTGTCATAACTGGGACTTGAGATTTTAAAAAATTGTTCATTCGCAAAAGTTACTGCTGGTGAAGGAAATACAGAAGAGGCATCTCCAATGGAACAGCTGACTTTGGAAGAGCAGGTGGTGTCATTTCTTCAAGATAAGGAGATTGATATAAATCATGAAGGTATCTCATTGTGTCATACCTTGCCCAGCAAATCTGATAGATTTAAAACGGTTGTGGTTGTAAAATTCATAAGCAGGAAATTGAGGAATACTGTAATTATGCAGGCAAAAAACTTAAGGGAACAAAAGTTTTTATAAACGAACATTTAACAAAAAGAAATGGAATAATTGCATGCGAAGCAAGGTTATTAAAAAAACAGAAAAAGATGGTTTTGACATGGACAAGAAAGGGAAAAATCAGGATTAGAGCAAAGGAAGGCTCGCAAGCAAAAATAATACAAGATTTAAAGGATTTGGAAAAATGCAGATGAGTATAGAAGATGTATAATTATATGTCCTGTAATATTTTGCACATACTGTAACAGTATGATAAAGTGAATGACCTGATGAACAAATACTCTAACTACTGATGACGCAAGACGAATCAGATTTCAAAATATACAATGTAGAAGAGGAGTTAGTTAGAAATCTTTTTCTAACAAAAAAGGACAGTAAATACAGTACTGTATAATGAAGAACAGTTTAACGACGTAAACATGATAGATGATCTTTCTATTATTCACTTGAATTGTAGAAGTATAAATGCAAATATATCCTATATATTAGATTATCTTAAAAGATTAAACAAAACTTTTAAAATAATAGCATTATCTGAGACATGGTTAAATGATGGAAATATAAATAATACATATATTGAAGGACACAAATTACATCATATTGACAGAAACAAAAAGGGGGAGTGGCTTTATTCATAAATAAGGAAATAAAATGTAAGTTAATCAGTGAAATGTCAAGAGTTGTTGATAATATGATGGAAATGATTACAATAGAAATAATAATTAAAAAAAATTATAATAAGTTGTGTTTATCGATCATCATGTTCAAAGATAGAGATATTTACTGATACAATTTTGGAGTTATTAGTAAAAAGTAGTAATAAAAAAGTATTTTTTTGTGGAGATTTCAATATTGATTTAGGAAATAAGACTGATTCTAATAACATCAGTACTTTCATAAACTCAATGTATAGTTATAATTTTTATTTGTTAATATCAAATCCGACAAGAATTACAACTAAAAGTGCAACAATAATTGATAATATATTTACAAATATTATAGACAGTGAGGTGATAAGTGGTATTCTAATGACGGATATCAGTGATCATTTACCAGTTTTCAATATTTATAAAAACGATGATAGTATACCAAAAACAATTATAAGAAAGAATAAAATAATAAATACATCTAAAAAAGCATTAGATAAACTTAAAGATGATTTAGATAAACAAAATTTGGAAGAAGTATATGTTGATGATGTGAACAAATCTTATGATAAGTTCATGAAGATTCTTGAAGTTTTGTATAAAAAAATTGTGTGCAAAAGAATTACATAAAAAAAACTGTTGATCATCCATGGATGACCGATGGATTAAAAATTGCATGTAAAAAAAAAATGAATCATTTTTATTCATGTTTCTTGAAATTTAGATCTCTAGAGGCTGAAGATAAATACAAAAAGTACAAAAATAAATTAGTAGGGATTATAAGAAAACATAAAAGGGATTACTATAGTCAATTGTTACAAAATTGTGGTGGTGATATGAGGGCAACATGGCGAATAATAAACAATGTTCTAAAATGCATAAGGGTAATATGGGAATTTCTCAACATTTTGTGGAAAATAATGTAGAAATTCATGAAGATAAGGAAATTGTTAATGGATTTAATATCTATTTTGTAAATGTTGGATCAGATCTTGCAAATTCAATTCCTGATGTGGATAAAAAAGTGTCATTTAATTAATGGCTGTGTTAACAGCATGTTTCTAAATAGAACCAGTAAAGAAGAAATACTGAAGGTTGTTGAACAATCTGCTAACAAAAGATCTAAAGATTGTGAAGATATGGATATGATGGTTGTGAAGAAGATAATGAGTCATGTTATTGAACCATTCACATATATCTGTAATTTATTTTTTTTAAAGGGAATATTCCCGGACAGAATGAAAATAGCTAAGGTGGTTCCACTCTTTAAAAATGGTGAGGAATGCTTGTTTAACAATTATAAACCTATATCTTTGTTGCCACTGTTTTCAAAAATTCTTGAAAAGTTATTTGTGTCTGACTGGACTAATTTCTTGATAAACATAATATTTTAAATAATAGTCAATATGGTTTTAGATGAAATAATTCAACATCCTTGGCTCTTATGGAGTTGATAGAACAAGTCACGACAGCGATAGATAAAAACAATATTGTATAAGTTTATTTGTGGATTTGAAGAAAGCTTTCGACACTATTGATCACACCATTTTACTTGAAAAGCTGAAACTATATGGTATTAGAGGTCCGGCTCTACAATGGATTTCTAGTTATTTGGAGAATAGAAAACAGTTTGTACAGATTGATGATGTGAGATCTAATCTGTGCAATATTTCATGTGGGGTACCACAAGGTTCAGTACTTGGACCTAAGTTGTTTATTTTATATGTAAATGATTTAATTGAGGTGTCTGGTATCCTCAAATGTGTTCTGTTTGCTGATGATACTACTTTTTTTTGTTCGGGTAGTGATTTGAATCAGATGTTTGAATGAATGAAGATGGAGTTTGAAAAAAATACATACTTGGTTTAAATTAAACAAGTTATCTTTAAACGGTGAAAAAACTAATTACAGGTAGTCTTCGATTTACGATGTAGATCCGTTCCTAAGCGGCGGCGTAAACAGATTTTTGACGTAAGTTAGAACGTACATAAATACATGTGACGTACCTGTTTTACCAATGGCGTAAACCGATTTTCGACGTAAGTCCATGGTGATGGCCTTTATTTTCCTTGATGCACTGCCATCAGAAGAGTCTTCCTTGCATTTGGGAGCCATAATGAAGGGCTAATGGCCTACTGGGATGCTAGTGACGCTGTCTTCCACTGTACAGTACTGTATTCCTCCGCCGCTGCACCGCATACTGTATTCTTCTGCCAGTGTGCCGCCGCATTACGACATTTAAGGACGTAAAACCGACGTAAAACCGACGTAAAACCGACGCAACTGCGTAACGTGAATAAGGGAGAAGCGTTGTAACCTCAAAACGTCGTAACCCGAGACCGTCGTAACCCGAGACCGTCGTAACCCGAGGACTACCTGTATATTTAGTTTAAAAAAATTAACTGTAGATTTTCCTTTCATAATTGATGGTGTTGAGATATTTAGAATAAAGGAGCTACGGTTTCTGGAAGTAATCATCTATGACAAACTGTATTGGAAATGACATATTAATTGTGTAAAAACTAAGATCTCTAGGTCCATGGCAGTACTGTATAATGTAAGGGACTTATTTAACGATAAGGCTTTGTGTTTGTTGTATAATACAATTATAGTCCCGCATTTAAATTACTGTGTGAATGTTTGGGGTACAGCTTGTAAAACTATAACCAAGCCTATTTTTATTTTGCAGAAAAG
>JARVGV010000001.1:51965397-51984989 GCA_031762435.1 Hypsolebias longignatus
GGGGCAGCAATGAAAGGAAGCGGATAGACCATTTGGAATTATGTAATACATATTCATGGACAAAATATAATAAAAATAAAAAATTTAAATTTAAATTTTAAATAATTTTAGGCCAGCAGAGGCCTTGCAGGCCTTCACGGCACACCACTGTATAGTAGTATGGTAACAAAAAGAGAATAATCAAAGCTCAGCCTAATATTTTATTCCTATTCATAAAATAAATGTATTTTTAAAAAACATCAATAAAAAATCAGTGTTGTCCTTATTTTAACGTGACTCTTTCTCAGGTGATGTGCTGGAATTGGCATCAGTTGCATCTCTGTTGATTGATCAAGACATACATGTGTTCATGTATAATTATGTAATTAATAGGTGTCAGTTGCTGGTTCAGGCACAACTTCTGACGGGGCGTTCAGGTCATCTGATCCTGTCTCATCTTATTATTACCTTTACAAACCATTTTACGCTGTCACACAATGTGAAACATGTTACACAACAGAAACTGGTCGAATTTATGACAAAGCCAGCAATTAGATTTGGAAATTCATAGAAAGAGGGTGGGAAAGGGTGTAAATTCATTTATTTATATACACGTGTTTCTCATTCCCAGTTAATCAACATTTTCATCACACAATTGTAGTTGAAACAAGGTCAGGGCAGGCAGAGTCTGACAACGATATAAAGATTGAAACTGTATAACATGACACCATCAGTGTGGTTATTTCTTATTTTTCTCAATACTCCAAGTAAGCTGCAATGCTGTCATGCTCACAAAAATCCTTTAGTTGAAAACACCATAAACACAAGTTTGTAAAGTTAAATCTCAATTTCCCCCCATACAAAGCTCTATTTGAATGTGGCTTTAGAATTGCACACAATTCCGAGTCTTGCTGTGTTTCTTCAGCGCTCTGTACTCATCCTGTAGCCTCAACGTTCATCCAGTGTGTTCGCCTTACAATTGATTTATACAATTTAAGAAAATGAAAAGGAACAATCAATGCTGTTAGAAACAGGCACAGAATATAAAGCGAAAGAGAAAATAGCTTTATTCATCCATGATGGTGTGTGAGCAGAAAGGGGAGCTGACAAAATGTATAACTCAGATGGAAGGGCTTGTTTTATTATTTATGCCAAGAGTGTGTGTCTCAAACTTTCATAATGAATGATTGCTCTCTTCCACTTATCTTTTGATATTCAGGTATAGTTGCTCATTTGAGCACTTATTTTAAAATATATTAGTTGGAGACCCCTGTAGAAACACAGAGCTATTTTAAATTGGATTTTACTTTATTAATAATGTTGATGCTAATATGTACAATGTCTTGAATATTGGAGTATTTTATAACTAAAACCCTATTCAAATGTACTCCATGTTGTCAGCAATGACACAATCCCAACAGTTACTTTGAAATTACTTGGCTTTCAAATGATTAACCTTTTTGGTAAACTCCTTTGTTTTAACAAATAGATTTTTTGACCTGTTGTGTTAAGAAATATAACGTTTTTTTTTATTTAGTTTTTTTTTTTTTTTTTTTTTTTTTTACAGTGTATTTGCTAAGGGACACACTGAGCAAATTACCTCAGATCATTCCTTTTTTATAATTCTTTAAATTTCTCAAAAACAACTCAAAGGGAACTTTTTGCTTTGATTCTTTTAATGAAGGTAGGAGTCCTTGAAGTGGTGCGTATCACCCACCGCCTCACATTTCAGTTCTAAACAGATGTTGAGCAATCTGTTAACTTGATCTATTAGACGAATTTCAGCCCCTGCTACAACAAATTTTAGCTCTGCATCTGTAAAATGGCGTTATTGACATTATTGTTTTTGCCTACATTGATTAGCTGTGACAGTCATCTTGAATCAAGTTGATTCCAGAAATTAGTTGTAAATCAACATCCAGTAAGTAAGTTTCACTCAAATCTGTCCAGTGATTAATGAGATTTTGCCAACAAATGTGCAAAAAAAAAAAAACTTGCCAAGCTGCACATAGTTACATGTGTTCGATGAATGTTTATATTTGGTCTGGTTGGTTGTTTAAAGAATTTAAGTGCAGAGCCCGTTTTTGAATTTACTCTCAAATAGTGAGTAGCACAAGTGCAATCAATGGGAGATGTTGGCGCTCACAGGGATTCACCCCATCAGGGCGATTTACTAAAGCAGCAGGAAGTCTCGTTTATTCATTTGATTCCTTAATAAATCGAGCAGAACATCATGGATTGTTTTCTTTTATTGAGCAGGAAACGTTATTTGGATTTTCAGCTGCTCCCACATTTATTCACTCGATATATTCACACTCGGAACCTCTGACTGCAGTTTGTCTGGAGGCAGTGATTTGACCCACAGATATCACACAGACCTGTGCGGCAGTTGGGTCAGAAATTGTCAGGTTTTTTTTTTTTAGTTTTTTTTTTTTTTTTTTTTTACTTTGCTCATATATATATATATGTATTACTGTCCTTATGCCTGTTAATATATTATTTTATTTGAGTAGTAAAAGTGACTCAAATCTGCAAAACAAAGTAAAACAGTAGTCATTTGATGATCCAAAGGGGTAAATCAAGTGATTGCATTACATGAATTATAAAAAGTAAGAGTAAAGGCAGACTTAATAAAAATATATAAATACAAAAAAGTGTTTTTCATACTTTAGTGTCCTATGCTGACGCAATACAGTATACTGTAATGCTGAAAAGGGGTATTTCTGTGGACAGAAGCATCTTTCTGTAATGCTGATCCTTAATGCAGTGAAGCCAGAAGTTTATCAAGCTAGGGTACTCCACATGTTCAACTATAACTGTGCTGAAGGATTTCAATTTTAAGTTGGGAGAAAATAAATTAAATATTACCCCGAGCTGGAGAACCATTGATCTTTTCCCATGCATGTCTGAATGGCAACCTAAATGGAATATTTTTTAATTTAAATGTATACCCCAAAAAAGGGTTATAGTGTGTATGAGTCAGCATTGACATCAAATATTAGTTCCTTAAGACCAGGAAAAAAGTTTTCAATATCCACTTTAAACTTTCTTCTTGGTTTGCGTTTGTCTTCTCAAACTCTACGTGTTTCTGGAGTCTTATTCTAGGCAAGCGGGCTCGGAAAGCTCAAAACAGATGCTCCTACATGTAAATGACTCTTGGGTTGCCATGGTTACAAATGATGACAGATGTTGGGAAGTGACAGAAATACCAGCAGAAAATACTCAGCCAGTATGGCAACTGAACTATGCAACGTGGCTACTGAGATGGTGCACATGTGGAATTCTAAGGCAGATATCCCAGCCCCCAATCAACATTTCCAGATTCGTCTGTATGATTTGTTTCATTCAGAAGTGCTGCTTCATCATCTTTGCTCCAGTTGTACTCTGAGGAAATGTTAATTTGATCTACTTGGGGTTTTTTCTTCTTCTTCACAGGCGAAGATGACGACGACGAGGAGTGTGGTGAGGAGAAGCTGCCCTCCTGCTTTGACTATGTCATGCACTTCCTCACGGTCTTCTGGAAGGTTCTGTTCGCCTTCGTCCCACCCACCGATTATTGGAACGGCTGGGCCTGCTTCGTCGTCTCAATCTGTATGATCGGGCTCCTCACTGCCGTCATCGGTGAGGGCTTAACACTTCAGCAGAGGGGCTACTCTAAAATATTAAAACTAGATTTACATTTTTAAACAAACAAAATTCAATGACTGATTTACTTTTGTACATAAGAATGCTTGGCTTTTTATAATTTTATAATTAACAATACTGTATTGGTGTTTTACTTTCTTTTCGTTACAGGGGATCTGGCTTCTCATTTTGGCTGCACAGTGGGCCTGAAAGACTCCGTCACAGCAGTTGTATTTGTTGCACTGGGAACGTCTGTGCCAGGTGAGAGTTTATGAATAGATACACTAAATATTTTTTATGCTCCTGTGCTGAAAAGCCGAAATACCTCCGTAAACTTTATCATGTTCCACTCCAAACTTATGCTCCGCTCAAGATGATAGAACAAAACTTATTGAACGTTTATATACACATACATAAACTTCTTTAAATATTTTTGGATGACAACTGGGACCTCAGTACTTGTTCTTTTTGTTTCTCGTTTATTTAATTGGAATGACAAAGCTCCTTGAATCCTTAAAGGTATAACGGAGGACAGAGTATACATACCTGCAACTGACTTGAGACCTTTGCATTTCTAACATAAACAAATTGATACACTGTGAGCACCATGTGATGTCGGCATAAATCTATTCTTTGTGTCAGGCTTAAGTGATCTATTTCTTCCCATTTACAGAGCTTGGGGATGAACATGTACTATTTTACATACATGTGTGCACATGGAAAAAAAAACACACCAACAGCTGCATTAATGGATGAACGCAACTGCTTGGAGAAACAACACAGACTGCAGACAGACACACACACACAGAGAGAGAGAGAGAGACAAACAAAGGAACAAACTCCAGTTCTGTGGCTATTACAGTTAATAAAACCCATCCTGCGCTGCAGTTCCAACATGATTAACCCCATTTATCACGGTTAGCTCAGCTAACACAAACACACAAACGCTCAGAGCCGAAGAAAACTGCATAAAATAGGCTGTTAAAAATTAGCAACAAATATGGTTTTCTAGTTTAAGATTCAGCCAAATCTTTATACAGTATACTGTTTTTGACTACAGTACATTTAAAGTAGACCAAAGTTTTATGCCATTAGGAATAATTTTTTCTACATTTAAATTTTTTGCATAAGTAGATGCTACGCAGTTAATTTGTCTTAACAGATACAGCAAAGCATCAGTATTTAATTTATCACAGTTTTAGGTGGCATTTTAGGAAATAATAAATTTTGACAGTGATCAAATTTCGAGAAAGCACAAAAAAAATAAAAAAAAAAAATAGAAAAGCCAGAGAACTAATCAGATTGAGCATATAAATACTCCCCACTGTGTTCTTCCATCCCATTTCAAGGAGCCATGGGGGAAAGAGAAGCAGGAGAGAGGAGGAGAAGGGAGTCACGAGTGAAGATGTTGGCACTGGGTGATTGTAAGGTTGAGAAAAAGGGCAGGAAGCTCTCTGGGGAGACATACTGTCAGAGAAGGAGTTGCAAAATAGAACCTATTTCACACAAGCACGCTATTGCTGCTGAACATGCAGACACCCACACGTTCTCCCACTCAGTCAGGCTCACAAGCATTCAAAAAGCAACTGAAGCTCAGACGTGCCAGTCTTTGCCAGCTGGTGGAGGCATGGCATCAGAGTAGACCCAGGTGGTGCCATTCATAAATCGATACAGTGTATGTGTGAGCACTTTTTACTCATACTCAGACATGAAGACCTATGGAACAGAAAAGCCCAGACACAAAGCACACACACAGATAAGCCTAACAGGACGGCTCTGAAAGTGTTGAGGTAGTATCTCACATGGCTACAACTGTTAAAGTTAGTGACTGAATTTTTTTAAAAATACTTCAACTCAAGTCTCATTGTGCCCCGCCAATGTAGCCACATTTACGTAGTTATTCATTGAAAATCTCTGCCTATTTTCATATTTACATGTACACAGCTTGCAAAACTGTTTTTGAGACCATGCACATTATACATTTCCTATTTTTGCCAACAACGTAAATGGTAAATGGAGCTTACTCATACAGTATAGCACTTTTCAGCCCCCTATGAGGGGCCCTAAAGCGCTTCACAGTACCAGCCATCCACACATTCATACACTGGTAGCGGTAGGCTGCCATGCAAAGCGCCAGCCAGTCCTGCTGGGAGCAACTTGGGGTTAAGTGTCTTGCCCAGGGACATGACAAGGTATGCAGTGACCGGGGATCGAACCCGGGACCTTCCGGTCCTGAGCTGGCTGCCCTGCCTCTACACCATCGCGTAGCCACCTAAGCCTGCTTTGTACCCACTTGCAACTTTTATGATTTAATCAACTGGAGTACACTTTCATAAATACAGTAATCATTTTGCATTTGCATGTTTTTTTTGTTTTTTTTTAGTGTTCTTGTTTGTTTGTTTGTTTGTTTGTTTGTTTGTTTGTTTGTTTGTTTGTTTGTTTGTTTTAAGACCTGGACATTTAGAGCTGTAACCTTGGATGTATTTGGTCAGAGGAGCTCAAGTGCAGGTGTGAAAGTACAGCTATGGCACTCTAGAAATGACTGAAACAAAATGTAAAGGCTTCAAATGAATTAGAGATACTTGAGACAACTCTATTTTAAGAAAAGTTTGGCAAAATATTTTTTAAACTTGAGCAACAATACTGTGAGCTGTCAAACCCATACAACTGTTTTGAGACATATGGGAGACGTCCTTGCAAATGTCCTTTGTCAACTACTTGTCAACAGTCATAACCCATTGAGATACTGGCTTAAGATTTAAGGGGACGTTTGGAGGCTATCTTATTGTTGGTCTGTTCTCTCAATCAGCATTATGTTGCTCTTTTTTCTTTCTTTTTTTTTTTTTTTTAAATATTCCTTGTCTTCATCTCTTCCATAATTCATTTGACTTACTCTTCTAATGAGCATACTTGTATTGTGAACCTTTTACTCGTTGCTTTTACTCAATAAGTGTCCCCTAACAATGTATTTGAAGAATGTCCCTCAGAGACTCCATAGTTTTGTGAGAAAATTAAACCAAAAAAAAAAAAATCTTTGGAAAAAATACAGCAAAATTATTAGCAAGACTGATGGTTTGTGCATGTAAACTGAGATTTAGTCTTGTACATTGGTGCATTGGATACATTAGCAGTGTTATTTTAGTTTCAGCTTTCCAAACAAAATGTTGAAAAATGTCTTTTTATGTCACAGCAGTCCTATTTAAATCACAAATGGCATGTTGAGGGTGGTTCGTAGCAGGAAAATTTGAAAGGAAAGACTTTTCTTTACCAAATGCTGTTTCAAGGCAAGCTGACATTAAATTTGATGCAAAGGTTTCCATCAGGAGTGCACCATCACTGCAAACAAATGTTTAGATTAGATTAAACTTTGTCATTACACAACATGTACATGTACAAGTACAAGTACAATGGTTAGCAGGTGACCAGTTCAATAAGGAGACAGCACAGGGGAAATATCTGCACTTTAGCCCTGCTGGTTTTGGTCCAGAGGCTCCTGAAGCACCTGCCAGAGGGCAAGCAGGCAAATAGTTTATGGGCAGGGTCTTCTTGAGAATGCTGTAAGCTCTGTGCAGGCGATGTTTCCTCGATGTCTGCAATAAGTGGAGACCATGTGAAGCACTGAGCTGTCTTCACCATTCACTGCAGTGCCTTGCGGTCCTTGACAATGCATTCCCCATACCATACATTACTGGTCATGATATTCTATCACACAGCAGTGAAAGTTTACCAGGACAACCATGGAAAGGTGGTTTCTTCAGTGTTCTCAGAAAAAAAGAAGTGTTGGTGAGCCTTCTTGACTAGTCTGAAGGTGTTTGTGATCCAAGACAGGTCCTCTGAGATGTAGATCCCCAAGAACTTGAAGCTAGAGGCATGTTCAACAGCCATACTGTTGATGTGGATGGAGTCATGCGTACCTCCAAACACCCTCCTGAAGTCCACAATGAGCTCTTTTGTTTTGCTGGTGTTGAGGAGCAGATTGCTGTCCACAAATCATGCAACCAGGTGCTGTACCTCCTCTCTATAGGCTGTCTCATTATTGTTACTGATGAGGCCAATCACCATAGTGTTGGCAGCAAAATTTGATTTGTTTTGGCAAACAAATCACATTATGTCCGATCCGAAGTAGCAACAAATGCAGCATTGTCTTAAAAGCATAGAGCATTTCTAATAGTTAGGATTGATTTCAGACTAAAGTTTTCAAGCAGGGGCCAATTAAGATTTTAGTTCTTAGCCTAGCAATACCCAATGCTGGATGAAGCTAATTCACAGGACTTCAAAACAGGGTGCAGATGGGTTTCTCACCATTCCTTCCTTCAATTGTTTATTTCATTTAAATTTCATTCAATGTTTATTAGCTCAACCAAAATCAGTTCAGTAATGTTTAAGTTTAACAGTTTTGCATTCAAACGGATGGGGCTTTGGGCTATCCACCACAGAGTTTGAGGATAGCCACCGCATGATGCACTGACAACCTTGTGGCCACAGCTCAAGGCAGCAGCTTCAGCAATTGAGCCATGAAACATGGCCCACTGTGACTTCATGTCCTCTGCCTCAGCTAGGATGTGGTTAAAACTCTCCCAGAGGTGCAAGTTGAAGATCTGTTTGACATCCACTTTGGGTCCACCGGGTCTGTCTGGCATCTTCCCCTACCATCTGATCTAACTCACTACCAGGTGGCAATCAGTTTACAGCTCAGCCCATCTCTTCACCTGTGTCCAAAACAAAACAGCTGCAAATCATATGACACAACTACAAAGTCAATTATCCATTTATGACCTTGGGCATCCTGGTGCCACGTGCACTTTTGGACACCCTTATGTTTGAACATGGTGTTTGTGATGGACAAACTATGACTAGCATCAAAGTCCAACAACAAAACGCTGCTTGAGTTCAGATCAGAAAGACCGTTTCTCCCAATTATGCCCCTAAATGTCATACTGTCCTTACCCACATGGGCATTGAAGTCTCCCAGTAGAATAAAGGAGTCCCCAGCTGGTGCACATTCCAGCACTCCTGCAAAGGACTCCAAGAAGGCCAGATACTCTGAACTGCCATTTGGAGCATAGGCACAAACAGTCAGAGTCTGCCCCCCACCCAAAGATACAGGGAAGCTACCCTCTCATCTACTGGGAAAAACAGCAACACACAGGCACCAAGTCGTGGGGCTTAGGGTAGACCCACACCAGTTCAGTGCCTCTCACCATGGGAAACTCCAGAGTGGAATAAGGTCCAGCCCCCTCTCAACGAGATTGGCTCCACAGCCCATGCTGTGCATCAAGGTGAGCCCAACTATATCTAGTTGGTACCTCTCAACCTTAAGCACAAGCTCAGACTCCTTCCCCACCAGAAAAGTCATGCTCTATGTCCCAAGAGACAGCTTTTGTAAGCCAGGGTCAGAGCGCCAAGGCACTCGCCTTCAGCCACTGCTCATGGCATCATGCACCCAACTCATATGGCCCCTCCTGCTGGTGATGGGCCCACAGGAAGGCACACCCATGCTAATTGTTTGGGCTGAGCCCAACCGGGCCCCATGGGTAGAGATCCGGTCAACAGATGCTCGCTGAAATTGTCGTAGTATCAAACGTTATAGGGACGCTGAAGCAACCCCTTTGAAGATGTTCTGGTTTCTAAACTCCATTCAGGATTGTTTGGGCCCACACAGAACAATCAGAGAAAATTGGCTGAAATGTATTTACCAAAACCATTTAAAATCCAGGAAATGTAAGTTGAGCGCAAATCTCTCTTTCAAGGAAGGCCTGGACCTGAAGGCAGCCTAAGCAAGCATGTTTTGGGACTGTGGGAGGAAATCTGAGTACCTGGAGAAAACCAGTGTGAACACGGGGAAACATGCAAAATCCACACCAAAAATCCCCAGGCCCAACTTGGGGCTTGAAACAAGGATTTTTCTTCCTGTGAGGCAACAGTGCTAACTACAGTACTAAGATGAGTTTTAAGTAAAAAAACAAAAATATGTGGTGTTGAAACTAGATGGTCAAATAAAGAATAGACCCAGTCCGCCCTCAGTTCCTAGCTTTTGGAAAATTTGTCCAATTCAGGAGTAATTTCAGTTTAGGCAGGTCTGCCGCTGGACACAAATACAGTATTTACGTTTTGTGTTTTAATTAGTATTTGAAAAAGATGGCTACTTCAACCCTTAGATGATTTATCAGGCTGTTCAGTTGGTGGAACTCACGTATGAAATTTGTTTTTTTGCCATAAAGTTTATCACTATTGAAACAAAGAGGGAGAAATAGATGTGGTATGCACTGATGGTTTTCTCAAATATGATCTTTTCTCTTTCTCTTTCCATCCAGATACATTTGCCAGTAAGGTAGCTGCTATCCAAGATCAGTATGCAGATGCATCCATTGGTAATGTGACAGGCTCCAACGCTGTCAATGTTTTCCTGGGCATCGGGGTGAGTCCAGCTCACTCAACAGTTGATTAGTTGACAATGCTTTGATAGTGCAACTTTTTTATTCTCTGTATATGTTTTTGTTTTTAGTGATCACCTTATCTTATATTTTATGAACTGTTGCATTTTAGGTGGCATGGTCCATTGCTGCCATCTACCACAACAGCAAGGGAGAGGACTTTAAAGTTGATCCAGGCACTCTGGCTTTCTCTGTCACCCTCTTTACCATATTTGCCTTTATTTCTGTTGCCACTCTGATGTACCGACGGCGACCAGAGATTGGTGGAGAGCTTGGCGGGCCCCGGACTGCAAAGGTCCTGACCACCATGCTGTTCGTCAGCCTGTGGCTCCTCTACATTCTCTTTTCATCACTGGAGGCCTATTGCCACATCAAAGGCTTTTAAGATAATAGCAAATGACAAAGGGAAGGATGGAAAGGACGACAACAGGATGGAAGAAACGGGGAGAAGTGAATTATTGAATGGTTTCGCATAAGGCTGTTTTGCTGACCTATTAACTCCTTCCCCTTTGTGCAATACATTAAATGACAAATGAATGAATGGATATGGATGTACAGATGAAGGACATTTAGATGCATTAAAGCATCTAAAAATAAAATGGAATGAAGCACAGATACATGGAAGGACAAATGTGAGAGCTATAGCAGCTAGATAAGGTACTCAAAAGATAAAAAATATGAGGGAAAATAAGTAAAGTTGTATTTTTTTGTTTGTTTTTGTTTCATACCACAAATGCAGATTCATGAGGTTGTCTTAAACCAATTCATGTTTTGACTACATACTACATATCTTTAGAATTGTAAACGCTCATACATGGTAATAAACCTACATCTTTTTTCAGCTGGATCAATGAGGCAATGAGGTTAGAGCTCAAAAAACTGGAGGTGTACTTAAACAAGAGCAATCACTTATTTCAGTTGGAGCAAGCCGTCTCTTGTGTCCAGATACAGAAATATCATTATCTACATGCATGACCAGACAATACTGAAAACACAATCAGAAGGATTCGTTGCCACATCTGTTTACTGACAACAAGCTGCGTTTGCTGGCGTGTGACGATGTGTTTGTGCTTGTGTGCCGTGGGAAGATGGCGAAATACTGTGAAAAAAAAAAAGCCTCTTGTTTTTGCTGTTGCTGCGTAAGATGCTTTAAAATTTGAGGTCTTCTTGACTCTCACTTTCTCAGCTTGTAGAATAGCTGAGTAGGAATCTTACTGTATGATGGGAGGGAACATTCAGTGTGGCAAAAAATTTTCTTTGTTGCTGAGGTCAGATGTGTAAATACTTGAAGCTGAAGTTGGAGCTTCACCGATTTTCTTCTGAATGTCTTAGTTATGCCATGCGCTCCTCAAAGGGCACTTGTTTTGTTGCTTTAAACTGTAGATATAAATGATTTAATCCTATTTAAATGAAGAAAGGGTTATTGTGCTTATACCTTTAATAAGGCCATGTCTGTGAAGACAAATGGGCCACTCTACCGTTTAAAACTGTTAGACAAAATTAGAATCGTTGCATTAAAAACTAAGTTGACCTTGCATATGTTTGGTTGTTGTTTTTTAACTGGGTTTCCACTGAGATCGCCACAAATCTTTTTTTTTTTTTCAACCATATCACTGCAATACATTTTTTAAAAAGTGCATAAAATGTTAGATGCATGTTCTTCAAAACCTGATTATTTTAATTGACCGTTTACTTGGGCACTTCTAATAACACTTGCAGCCATCATTTGGGTGTCTTGGTTACTTCTACTTAAAAATATCAAGGGCTTTTTAACAATACACCACTACTTCTAGACCCCATCCATTGAATGATAACCGTTAGCGTACAGGCATAGCCTAAATGAGCCATTTTTCAGGAGCTTTTTGTTTGTTTATGGAAATGTACTACACTTGCATCAAAAGAGAACCTAAGAACACATAAAACAAGTGATAAATCCTCTTAAAATCATAAAACCAGGTTGTTAAAATTATTTGTAAAAATCCTTCTGCTGGGTGACATTATTCATTTAGATAAGGCTTTTACTTTTCCTGGTGGGTGCCTTTTCCATTGCATGTCAAAAACGTCAAAAACACCTGATTATTGAGCGTTCATCAGGATACTTCCACATATTGCATAAAACTCCCCCCAAAATTAATCTATTTTGTTCTTTCCTAGCCATTTGTTTATATTTTTAGATATTCTCTTCAAGCTCAAATTTTGTCAAAAACGTGAAGATTCACTCTTTCATGTCAAAATTTCAAAACTATTTTCACTTCACTTCAGCAGCTAACATAAAATCCACGAAATAGAAGAAAAGGAGCTGGTTTAAGCAGTTTGTGCTGAAGTCAGCCTTATAGAAGGCAGGGTAAATTCTGCTGCAGAAAGCCCTATAGGGACATCTATCATTTGATATCTTTAACATAAACCCTTTGTTTGACAAGCTCAAAGAGGCTTGAAGAAAACTGAGTAATACCAAGGATATGATGATTGTTCTATTCCAACCATCAAACTAATGTGCACTTACCTAAGCTTTGTAACCCGAGTCTTGTGCCAAAACTTGAGTTTAACTTAAGAACCACACTTAGTCATGGATAAAGTTCATAGTTCATATGAAACATCAAATCAAATATATTTTAATACAAGATTCCTGGGGTTTTCTCCGACTATACTGGTCTCTTCTCATATGCCAAAAACATGCATGTTAGGTCAACTGGTAACACTAAATTGTCACTAGGTGTGGGTGATTGTGAATGGTTGTTTGTCTTGTTTGTCTCACTGTGTCTCTGTGATGGACTTGCGACCTGTCTTGGGCATACCCCAACTCTCACACAGTGACTGCTAAAGGAATGCACCGGCCACCCACAACCTGGAGAGAAGCGGGCAATGAAAATTGACGGATGGCTGTTTTTAATGTAGTCATCTATCGTACTTGGATATGTATAATGGTCAGGGGCCTCATGTACAAAGACTTGCATGGTTTTCCTAATGAAACATGGCATAAAAAATAAATAAAAACTGCATATGCACAAGTAAATCCAGATGAAACTGTGCATATGCAATGAATCCAAGCACACTTACTTGGTACATCCCAATCGACATGGAATTGGGCGCACATGATGGAGTACCCGAATCCTCCTTTGACAAGCCTCCATTTAAATATGCAAATGGATTCAAATCTACCCTGCACCTGAGGAATCTCTTCTCTGCACTATTAAAAAGCATGTCTACATGCGGGAAAAAAGGGGAGCGTCACCGAGTGTGAGTTGGAGAAGCTTCCAAATGAGGTAGAGGCACATAAAACTATTGTTTGTTACACTGTCTTCTGGCATTAGCGACACACCAAGTGCAAGATGAGTGAGTGGGGCTGTAAATGCTGTGGGGTCAGAGCAACACACACCCATAGAAATTAAGAAAAAATGGTCAAACATATTAGGACGATTAAATTAATTTACTCATCAAGAAGCCACCTATCCTGCCATGCCAGCTTGTAGTCTGTTCCCAACCATGCTGTTCATTGAATGAATGAATTGTGCATTGAATCAGATCATCTCACCACAATGTTAGTTGCTTTGGCACATCACATATAATTTACACATTGACTGAATGAAAATGCTTCCCTTTAACATAAATGTATTTGTCCTGCGATGGTGTTTTTTTTATAGCAATGTGTCTGCAGTCAATGGCGCCAATTACATTAGAAAAACTGGCTGTTGCTGCTGTTTGTTGGCATCGTAGGGAATTTGATATAACTGACTGATGTACAGATGATTCCATCCCACACAGCTGGCACGGCTCAGCTCAGTGTGGACTGAGACAGTCTCTATTGGTCTGCCGGCTCCCTCTGGAATGTCTCTGTTGCCAAGACCCCAATGTGGTCGTCAACTGTGTGGTAACGGGCAGTGCACGGCTCCTGACTGTTGCACCCCAAGACTAGCTGCAGCTCCAAGCACTGTTCCAAAAGGATTGACATTGGAAACCTAAAATGGCTGATGAGTCAGTCATCACTGTAGGCCAGAAAATCATTTCTCTATATACATGCACTCTGCAAATTGTGCCATTTGCTATATCCTCAAGTCAAAAACCATTGCTAAAGGTATTTTCTGCACCACTTTGCACATGCTTTTATGTCCACTCATTTAACTGCATACATGTGAATCTATTAATTGTTCATCATGTGTGTCTGGTGTGTACAATAATAGTTTTCACATTAACAGTCTCCCAGGATCACCTAAGTGTTGCTAATGGACCAATAACTATCAAAACGTGCATACACCAGCCATGAAGTTGGCATGGGGCTGCACACATTTCCACAGTTATTTTATTCTTGATACATCTGAAGTTTTGCATGGAAAAAATGTGTACCCCACGTTTTTCTGCGTACCCACCTTTGTACACGAGGCCCCAGAAGTCCTGTTGGGTTTGCACTGACATCAATGCCTTACAGGCGTCAAAGTATGTACTGGTAGTTTGGAAATTTGTTTAAATAAATAAATCGGTTCGGAGTAACTGTCACTGTTGTGATCTATCTTGGGAAAGTGTTTAAAAATACTAAATATTACAATCTTGATTTATAATACAGGGGGAAGTGTTCTTGTTCCAAATTTAGTACAAGGTAGTTTAACGAGTTTGCTTTGACCTGAAATTTGAGCTTTAATTTTAGCACTTAGTGATTGTGTGGTGCGGGAGGAGCCTGACAGCAGTTGTATCAATCAAATAATTACTGGGAATTGCTGAATATACAATAATATATTGTAAAAGCTGTAGATTTTCCCTGTTGAATGCTTACTTGTTTATTTATTTTTATCTAACTATTGATCCTTGTTGAACCAACAGACACTAAATGTTCTAATGAGAAGTAAAACAAAGTTATAAGACAAACTGACAAAATACAAAAGATGCAAAAAACATAGTAAATCTTTAATCCTCTTATGACTGTGAGAAGTCCAGACTTTAGACTGTTATTTTATTCATTCAGCTACAACCATAAAGATCTCAGCGTACGCAAACTTGTACTATAGCACTATTGTATGCAACCAAATTGGATTATATTTCCCTCATGTTGTTTTATAACATATGTATACTTAATAGTATTTTAGTCGTAATTTTAAATGTCATCTGTAAAATAACTTGTCTGGACTAGATGTGTAACCTTGTAAACTTTACAGTAATCTAGTCACAAACAGTTAGCAATGCTGGTGAGTGAGCCTGAACAGAGGCCTGCTGTGGACAAGTTGGGTAAATCTGAATTATGAAGCCGGATGTTTCTTTTAAATGTTAACATTTCCAAAATTATTGACCAGAGGTGTGAATAAATCCAATGACTGCTTTTGCAAACAGTCATTCATTTACATCTAATACAATCTTTTAACAGCAAAGAAATTCCAATCTTTTATTATTGCAATTGCTAATCTTTAATTGTATGACTTTATATAAATACAACTGTTTTCATATGCCTTTTGATGTGGCAGTGTACCCATTTTGCAAAGAAAATTTGAGCTGTGACAACACTTGCAATCATACATCTAAGGTTTGTTTTTCCCTAAAACGTCAGTTTCATTTCATTAACAGTATAAGTGAACCAAAAGCGGAGCTCTTTTAACCTTACTCAGATTTAACAATAAAAATTTGTATTTATCTTTTCACTGGTATGGCGCTGAGGGTTTATACATTGTAAAAAGTTATGCTAGCTTAAGCAAAAAATAAATAAATAAATAAAACCATCAGTTTTGATAAACAGGGCATAATTGACCTCAGCTTTTGCAAATTTATGTCAAATTTACTTAAAATGTGTTTGCTAACTTGAGTTGTTTCAGTAAACTTTAGAGTAAGCAGGTAAAGAAGTTTGCAGTAATGTAGTTGTTTGCATCAAATCAATTTAACTGGACCTTTTTTTTTTTTTACGTTAACTATTTATCAAAGCCGTTGCACACCCACTCTCTACTTTGACAATAGTCTGATATGAGGCAAATGGTCAAATGACATCTGTTCACAGGATTTGAACCAAGAATGGAAGCTAAGCAACAGCTAATACACGTTGGCTGCAACTAGCAAGTTTTCTTGCTTTACCAGCCTTGATTGTACATGCCGCACAGGATTTTATTTTGTAATATATCTTAACCCTGCTAAGAATTGCAACAACACTTGAATTCAACTTTCTGTCTTGCTTTGGGTCTCTGAATGTTAAAGTCTAAGGTTGGGCACACTATTGCAATACAGTACTTATAAACACTCCAAGTAACAAAATAATGGCATTTGTTATTCAGTGATGGCTTAAAAAGAAGTAGGCAGGGTTTTATGTGAAGGGAAAGTATTGCACTGGTTCTTATGTGAAATGGCCTTAATGTTTCATTTCGAATTGATTCTGATGTAAACAACACATTTTGGTTTTGTTTGACTACAGTAATGACAATGTTCCTGTAAAAAGAAAACTAATAATCCAGTGGTGTTGAATTCGTTGTGAATCATTAACAATGTTACTTCTAATGTAAAAGTTGATGAAATGTCTTTGTTGCATTGTTCACTCTTAAACTGACTCTCTGTGTGACGGAGAAATTGACAAATGCAAAATGAGACTGTCAAATGAGGAAATGGAAGGATGAGCATTCCTGCTCGCACCAGCTGGGCAAAATGTACTGCTGGCAAAAACTAAAGGGAAACTAACTTTGTCAGAACTATTCTCTACCTTTTAAATAACCTTTTAACAAGTACAGTCTAAAAGGATGTTAAAAAAGAAGACTGAAGATAAAGGAATACAAGAAGGACAAAATAAAAATAATAAATGAAGTTACAGCCATACATAGATTTCTGGGTCAGTGAGATAAAATGGACTCCTCCTGCCCAGCATGTGTATTGTTAGTGTCTTATCCGTCCCCGTGTCTTTTCTCCTTTTTCAAAAATTTTCTGAATCTCCTTTGCTGCCAAAGTACGGTAACTAAAACGGGCAGTGTATTTCTGTTCTGTACTTGTTGCCCCAAACCTCCGTTTTACCTAATGTTGCCCTATGCCATGTTTTTCCATAATTTGGAATGTCAATGTGCTACTTGTTGACACTGTGCATGAATGATATCATGTCTGTATATAGTATTAGAGAATTGTATCCCATTCCCATGGTCTTGACAGAGTAAGGGTTGAATGTTGTGTAGAATCTGTATTTTTTTTTAATTTAGCTTTTATTCTATTTAGATACATCTGGTGTGTAGAGCTCAACATTTTGTTTTGAATTCAAACAAAGCTGCAAAGCCTTTTTGTTCTGATGTAATTGCACATTTGTGTTAAAAAGGCAATATCTGCTGTTATTGAATGAGAGAGATCTTAAAGGAGTTCTGTATCTTAAATAAATCTATATGGGAGTTGCATGGGTTATTTATGAAAAAAAGAAAACGGGGGGAGACACTGCTTGCTACTTTTAATACCTTGGCTGTATTCCCTGAGGACAAGAAATACTGTATGTATATCTAAAGGTTATTTTGTCTTTAAAGAAAATATTATGTATATAATGTACAGTGTTATCTGTGAGATGGACTATATGGCCAACACACTAACCATAGAGAATTAATCCTACATATTTATTTAAAAGGAAACAAAACACTCACTACACTCAAGAATGACATTTATTGCCTTTTTGGAGAAGTTTCAAACTTGTCTATTTCTGCCTTGTCTCTCTTATTTAATCACTTTTTTAATTCCAAGGATGCTTTTCTTTTCCCTCAATCCTTCCATCTCATTTCCTCAGCCGTTTTTCTGTTGGAAAGGCGCTTTTATTCGGCGAGTGACTTCGGTTTGTTTCAGACCAAATTGTTTTTCATTTGAGAAGCCTATGGTTGCTTTTAGCGCTGACTCAGCAGTGTCTTCATGCAGATTAGTGTCCACCCGTTTCATGTTTTTTTTTTTTTTCTGTATCCAGTTTCACACAGTATTTGTCCTTGTCCGTCTTTCTGTCTCAAAGAATTGTCTATTTTTAAGCTACCATCTGTCACATTCTTAACGGCCTCTCTTTTCTTTCCTGGTTGCTAAATCCCTCTTTTTCAATTTCAATCCTAATCCCTCCTTTTTCCTCCAAAGCATCTTTGACATTTTTTACTTTCTTTCTTTTTTTTTTACCTAGTTTGTTTTACAGGGTGAATTTCATTATTATTATTATTATTTTAATGGAACAATAACACAAACATGTTTGTTGGGGTTTAATTTAAAAACATTTATTTTATTTGTTTTGGCTTTAGGTTTTTTTTTATTCATTTTTTTGGTGTGATTTATATTAATTTTTTGTTAAAAATCATTGGTAGGCAGAAGGTTGTATGTGTGTTGCCACTAACTGTGACTGCTCTCCATGGTACTTCTGATAATATCAGTAAAATAAAGTTTGGGATACCCTGTTTCAAAGATCTGGTGTGTTCTCTTCCTTTCTAAAACATGTGCGCTCTGACATGGCCTTTTGATTAGTACCATTACCATACCATTTTATTTATAGAGCACTTAAAACAGCCACAAGGCCAACCAAAGTGCTGTACAGACAAACAACAGGCAACACATAGACAACATACACAATGAATTACAAAAAATGGACATAAAACCATCACAGATAATAAATATAACGACCAAACACAGATCAACTGGTGTTGAAAGCAACGGAATAGTAGTGGGTCTTTAAACAGGATTTGAAAACCGAGAGGGAGGGGGCCTGTCTGACGAGCAGAGGTAACTCGTTCCAAAGTCTTGGTCCAGATGACCTGACTGAACATTGATGGATTATTACCTGGATTATTGAGCATGAATTTAAGTGAAGTGGTGAAGTTTTGTGTCTCAGTAATTGTCTGCGGTTGTTTAAAGATGAGTTGTGGTTCAATAAAATCCACACTCTTAGGAGACCCTCTGCCAGAAGTACATAAGTAATGATATTTACCGGTTGATAAAAATAAAAATAAAAAACAGCTGCACAGCTTTTACAGAACATCATATTTTTCTTACTTTCAAACATTGTTTTGGTAAATTTTGTATAATTTAAATTATACATTATACTAAAGATTGGCTCATATGATTTTATAATGAGCATTTCCCACCATGAAGGGCTTTAAAAAGAAATTTTCAACAAAACAGACATGAATGATGACTGGAGCACGTAGATCTTTTTACATCCTCCATGTGTTACTCTTTGTGTGTTTGACTCATCTACTGGGCAGGTTGCAGAGCAGCTAATGACCATTGCCTATGAGAGTGGAGTCAACTTGTTCGACACAGCTGAGGTCTACGCAGGCGGCAGGTGAGACTCAGACAAGCCTCCGTGCTCAAACGAAGCAGAGCTGAAAACAAACAGGTTCAGTTTGATCTGATGCAGAGATGTTTTCCTATTCAAGGCCTCTACAACATGCTTTTAATATTTACAAGTGCCCCGCAGGTTTTAGAAACAAGCATCACAGCTTCCTTTATGTAAAGTATATGAGAAGTTCTGGATTATGTATTACAATAAAAAAAACTTAGCAAATACATTAAACAGGAATTACATATTTAAGGGATTGTTTTATTCAGGCAATTATTACTCTACCTTATACATACATACATACATACATACATACTTATATA
>JARVGV010000001.1:52016704-52030800 GCA_031762435.1 Hypsolebias longignatus
TCTTCATTTATCCATACATGCATCTCTGTTTCTTTATCCAACAATCCATCCCTCCATCCATCCATCCATCCATCCATCCATCCATCCATCCATCCATCCATCAGTCCAACCATTTTTCCATCATCCCTCTCTACATCCATCCATCCATCCATTTCTTGATTCATCCATACATGCATTCCTCAATTTCTCCATCCATCCATCTATTTCTTCTTTCAGCCATACATGCATCCCTCAATTTATCCATCATCATCCATCCATCATCGATCCATCTCTCCATCCAATCATCTCTCTAAACATTTTTTATCCATCCATCCAACCATATCTCCATCCAACCATTTCTTAATCCATCCAGCCATTTCTTCATTCATTCATACATGCATCTCTCTCTCCTTTAATATTTTGAACCTGTCCAGAGGACCTGACAACTTTTTTAGTTGTTTCTACCTGGATTATTGAGCATGCACCAGGACACATTGCTGACTGTACAGTTTTACCTGTAGACAGGGATGATCTGTTTGAGGTCTTCCTTGTATTGATTCATCGCTGCCCTTGCAGAGAAGGGCTCAGCCTTTTCTTCAAGACAATCCAGGTGGACTAACATCTGAGCATGAAACACAGCTCCACAGGCCCAGTGTCTCAGACACCTGAAGTAGCAGAGAGAAGGATCCACTCAAAGTCACAGCAGTGTGTGGAGCAAACATTCTACCAAGTCAAATCCTCCTTCTATGCTGCTCTGTTGTTGAATCCACTTCAAATGTCATTTCTTACCTGGAGTCACAGTTTCCCCCCAGTAGACAGCTCTTCAGCTGTGTGAGGATCAGGCTGAACTGGGCCTCGAGCCTGACAGAGTCCTGAATTAACCTGCTTTTGTCGCTCAGGCTGATTCTGCAGCGCTTCAGGTACTCGTCCATCACTTGGTGAAGCTCACAGATTCTCTGCTCAAAGCAAGAAATCAAGTGTGTACAGAATATTGTATTTGTTTTGCAAAAGCATTTTTTTTGTCCTATCAGAACATTTTACAGTCCTTTTACATAAAAAATAATAATAACTGAAATGGAGCGTTTGATGGAATGTTGAGCTTAAGCACATCTTTTCCAGCTCAACGATTCTCTTCTTATCTGTAATTTTGCTTTCGTTCCTGTAACTTTATTTTGTAATACTCTTCCATCGCTGGGTCTTAAACTGTGGTGGTATGCAAGCTCTCCCTAGTGGTATCTAGAATAATTTTTTGGATTATTCAGTGTGCACGTTTGGTCACCAGTTCAAGGTTTTTGGAACAACTGCAAATATGCTGGGTCCTTGCTAACATGTGTGTGATTATGTGCTGCTGTTTTGGTCCAGCTGCATCCGAGCAAAATTGTTTTATAGAGTATACTTAGCTGATGTGTATGAAAAAAATTATAGGCTGCAGGTTGTTGGCCACAGACAGGCCTGAAGGATCCTTACCGACTGATACATATAACAAAATTTACATCAAAAACGTCAAATGGACGCAGGAGCTTTGCAACTGTCTGAATAATTTAAGAAAAAAACTGTAAAAGGTGTCACTTTGTAGAAGCTAAAAGCTAAATTATGATGTTAGTGTAAAGTTTTGGTGTGTTGCCCGTAGAGGCAAGTTTGATGAGATTTCTGTAAGAAGAATATTTGGAGGCACCTGGAGGGCCAAACATCAGTTTATATGTACCGTAATCTTTTTTTTTTTTTTAATGAAAGGGTAAGTTCGATATTGTGCAAATATTTCAGGAAGCACTCTTTGCTTCTGCACATTTTCCTCATTTGTGACTCTTTACCTGATGTGAAGATGACCCAGCTGAGCTCTCTTTCTCTCCTGATGACTGTTTTGATGAAATACAGGCCATATCCATCACCATGGTGACCACTAACCCCACCAGACCGGCCAGGCTCGGATCATCCGAGAAGGCCGACAGTCGGCCAATCAACTCCTTCAGGTAGGAGGGCACCCGGTTTCCAATTTCACTCTGTAACTGGGTAAAGGGAAATAAACACTTTTTTTTATGTCGCTCTAAAAGGACATTAGAAGGTAAATGTTTACAATCATCAATATCACTGATATAAAACACTTCAATGGTTTCTGCTCTTTTTAAGAACAAACATTAACAGCTTTTTTATCTTCATTATATTGGTCCCCCTTTTTCTGCTGCATTGATTTCTGACCTCTTTACAATTCCTGGCAGAGCTCTTTTTTTTTAAACAGAGTGGTGCTTTGTTTTGGACAATCCCTCTTTCTTAGCTGATTCAAGGCAACAGCGTCTTCCCACTCGTCGTGTTGAATCTGCAGCTGCAGTTCAGTGGATTTCAAGTGATCAATGAGAGTTGTACCCACTCTTTTATTGTAGCGGTAGCACATGACCAAGCATTTTGCAGTCACGCCGTGTTTTTCTTTGCAACTCCAGCAGCACTCATGCTGTCACAGCTGGTTGACCTGTCGCAGAACTTAAATTACCTCAAACGTCCTTCTGAATTAAATAAAAAAATATGGTCATAATTTTTTCTTAGAAATTCAGTATCCATCCCTAATATCACTTTCGATGGTATTGCCTACTGTTAGAAACTTTTGCATCATTTTTGATTAAGAACTATCTTTTACCTCAATGTAGTAATGTCAATGTCAGCCCTTTTTTTATATTCAAAATACAGTAGCTCTAAAATCAAGAAGTTCTTATCCCAAAGTGACACTGACATGTATTTGTTGTACATAGACTTGATTAATGCGATGCCTTTTTATTGGGTTTCCAAATACCTCATTTAAAATCACCCAGTTTACCCTGAATGCCTCAGCGTGCATGCTGACAGAAGCAGCAGCTAAAGTTCAGGATTAATTTTCAGATGCTCCTCAACACATACAAAGCTCTAAATTCCCGGCACAATCTTACTTAAAAGATTTCCTAATCTCTTCATCAACAAGTGCTCTCTGCTGTCAGAATTTAGGTTTACTTGTTCCAAAAGACTCTGAAATGACACAGGAAGGCTCTAGAGTTAGATTCCTGTTTAGGTGTGTGATGCTGATTCACTCTGTGTTTTGGAATTAAACTAAAAAAGCTCACCTCGATGAAAAAGTTTACACCATCTCCAAGTTTAATCTGAATTTTATGCATTTTTTCTGCCCGTGCCGGGGCGGGGGTGTCTGCTTAAAATCAAAATAGGAACTCAAACAAAAAAGTCGATCCTGAATTATATCAAATGACACAGTTTGAAGGAGTATAATCTAGTAATTTTCTAGATATATTAAATACTGTATATATAAGGTAAGCAAATATGACTGAATCAAACAAGTATATTTGATTTTTAAAAAATGATTTTGGTGGAAAAATAAGAGTAAATCTGCTGCTAAACATGAAAGAAAAGAGAACGATTAAGAAAACTGTCAAGAATAAATATTGAGGACCAAGCAGTGCAGTGGAGCACCATGAAGATCTGAACATTCTTCTAGACCAGATATAGTATTTGCATGCTTTACTTACAAATCTGAGCATAACTGCAAACAAATACATCTAAACTATCAAACTTTTCTAACCTAAACACAGCTCTTCTATGGACGTCAACATTGTTGACCTAATTTCAGTCACGTGGCCAGATAATCAGACACGTGGTATGTGGATTATAGGTCACACATTTTGCTTACAGGCTTCTTAATTTAAGTTCACCATCAATATGAGAAAAATATTTTACAATTGTTGTTTCTTTTTTTTTAATGGCCCTTCTGAAAGACATTAAAGCCCCATGACTTAATTTAACTGTTTACATTTATTTAAAAATAAACACAATTTATATTGCCAACAATTGTTTTCATGTACAGTATTTGTGTGCTTAGACACTTTGGGGGAAAGTGGTGTGTTATAAACAAAGCGAACCTGTTGCAGGTGATCCTGGACTTTGGAGACATCTCTCTCATTTTGACTGGTGAGGAGGAGAGGATGTACCACTCTGAGGTCAGGCACAGCAGCACCTTCCAACATGGCGTCAAAAATGACAGCACCAAGAGCCTCCTCCAGCTGATGGAACTGTTCTTCTGAAGACAGCAGCTGGCCCATGGAGGTGTAGTTTGTTTCTATTGAAAAATCCCTAAAGAAAAATGCATTTTAAACAAATCAGACTGCATGTATGTATTTTTAGAGTACCCGAAATATGATATGGGGGGGAGGGGGAATGAACGTTTTTAGCACCATATTTTGAAAACATATTAAACAGTTCAATTTAATTTAACGCTTTTCTGGCACGATATTCACTAAAAAGCTTCAAAATAGCGACTGTTTGGGACAACAACACCTTATCTGTCTTCTTCTTCTTCTTCTTCTTCTTCTGAATAACGACTTCCAACAAGACAACACGGCTGCTCAGTAAAGCTGCAGCAACAAAACTACACTACCCCCTGGTGGTAAATATTGGGAAGTGCAGATGTACTGAGAACATCCAAATACTGTACACAGTTGGATAAATTTGTTGCCCTGAAAATGAAAACCCCCTAAAAGTTACTATTTTGACTCCTTCTTAAAGAATGTATCATAATGAAAGGTAGGTCCTTGGGAATTATAGCAAAAGCTGCTTTAAGGCTGTTTTGAACAGTGAAGAATATAGGCCAAGGGCTTCCAGTTTATTTATTTATTTTTTGGTATTTTTTTTTTTTTTTAGCTACAGTAATGGGAACAATGACCATGATGTTGCATTTTTTTACGTGATAAAATATGGACTATGGGGATATTTTTAAAGCGATGTTCCTTTTTAACTGGGACAAAGACTCGTGCGTTGTCAGACCAGAATATCGTGTGTAAAGCAGCTGTCTTGTAAAGTGCACATCTGTTTTACTCTTATCCAGAATGCAATTTTTGTATGTCTCTAAAGTTGTGTGATGTCATTTAGCACTGCTTACACTAGCTATTTTTGAGGGTAAAGACTCTAAAAGAAGTGGCAGCCACACCTGTCAGACGTTGTTATGAATTGTCACTAAGTGCTGCAGAACAGAAGATGGTGGAAGGACTCAAATGTCATATTTTAAAAGGCCAAAGAAAGAGCACAGGTGTTTGGGGGGAACATGCTGTAAGCACACATTAAGTAAAAAAAATAAAAAGCTGTTTCGCACACAGCACATTGCATTCATGATGCAATGATTTAAAAGCTTATGAATTTACTTTATTCCTAATGTTTAGCTGGTAATTATCTGGTAAAATATGAATGTTCTGCTGCCATTTCAACGGAACTCTACCCCTGACAAATACTATTTGATCACCTTTAGGGGAAAAAAGCATGACATTCTCCAGGAACTGCCAAAAATGTCAAAAAAAATTATTAAATGTTTTACTATGGTAACATCTGTTGCATATAGAATTAAGTCCAGATAGGTAAAGAAAATTACAATCTCTTAATGTATTTGATTTGAAACCTGCTCTATCAGCGGCAGTTAAGTGTTTCCAACTAATATAAGATAAAGGAATATAAAAGGCTGAAACTGAATTATGACGTTTATTAAATACTGTAAATAGAATAGAATTGTATCATATGTCGCTTTAGTATTATTTGTAGACTTTTTTAACTTGAAAATCTCGTGTCAAATACTTTATATACGTACTGTATTTCCTCATTTTTTTATTTCCTAGATTTAAATTTTCCATTTAAATATTTTAAGAATATGTAAGAACAATTTCTGAAACATAATGCTTTGTTATAAACAGCATAGAGCCAAACTAATACAGTATACAGGTAGTCCTCGACTTAAAGCGCCCTCGACTTACGGCAACTCGGACTTAAGAACGGGTGTGCGACGCAGCGTTAGCATAAATTTTACATGTACAGGTAGTCCCCGACCTACGGCGCCATCGACATACGGCGCTCCGTACTTACGGCTCCACCCCCAGTAACGTCATCGCGCCGTTCGTTGCCTTTTTTATGCAGCATTTTATTTATTTTTTTTTGTTTTTTTGAGGGTATTTTGTTAACTAACTGCTTGGAAACACATTTAAAAACATTAAAACGGCTGTTCGAAGTTGTTTTACATTAAAAAAACGTGTTTAAAAAGACATTACCTATCGCGTTTTAGTTTCGGTTTCGATTTGCGGCCGTAAATGCGGACATACGGCGCCATGTGTGCTCTGCTCCGACCTACGGCAGAATCGAGCTACCAACGGTCCTTAGGTCCGGAACCCGTTCGTAGGTCGGGGACTACCTGTATATATATATATGCTTTATGAGAGCAGGGTAAAATGACATGTCCTCATGAAGCATGTGTTTTTGCCACCTTAAATAACCTTACCTTCATAGAAAGAAACACATTTGATTGCTGTGGTCTTCGGAGAGTCATTGTCCAGTGACAGAAATTATTCAGTGACATTGCAAAGGTCGTATAGATCTGACCCACAGAGACAGTTTTAAAGGGCCACTGTCCACTGTAACCTTCATCAATGTGACCTCCACTCTTACTTCTTGTAGCAACTTGAAACTAAATAATTTTATAAATCTAATTCAGTCTTTATGTTTGGTTATATTCCCCCTTTTCCTAAACAAAAGCCTGAATCAAATCTGTCCTAAAACCCTGACATCCCTCTGTTCCTTACACAAGTCTGTCTTGGTCTTGTGAATTTTTTTAAACTGGTGGATGACGTGAAGAGTTAAAGCTTATTATATTGAATGTTGAGTTGTGAAAAATGGATGACATGTCTTAAAATAAAATGTCAACAACTACAGTAATAATTTGCACAATAAGTACAATTGACTGCTATGTTCTCCTCCTGCTCCAAAACTAAACAAAGACTACATCTACTGACTAAAACTAGAAGGACTAATCCAAAGTAGCCAAACATTCACAATAACGTCCTATGTAAGATGAATTTTTAAAAAAAAATGCCTGATAAAGATCTAATCATCAAAATGTTGCAATACATTATTTTAGGCTCTCCTCTTCTCAACTGAGACTGACTGTTTTCTTTCTTGGTGAAAAGTCTAACTATTGAGCTGCAGCATGCATCAACGTTCACATTTATTTCAAAGTAACATCATTTTTTTTCTCTTGTCCGATACAATTTAATCAATGAGTAGATGCTTGCAAATCTAATAACATCCCCATCAACCTCAGATGTTATTTGTGCTTTTAGAAATGACCAAAGATTAGACGTACTTCAGTTTAAAGTTGGATAGCAACATAAATTGAACAGCATTGCTTCTGGAAGGAGATTTCTGGTTGTTGAATAATGAATCACCACCAGTACTTCCAAATACAGTTACTTAGCAAACGGACATGACTTTGTTTCTGGTGTTTGCGAATATTTGGGCACAGACATATTTCTCTGCCGTAAAAGAGTTGAAGAATGGATAAAATTAAAGACGAGCAAATTGTGAATCAAAGAAAAAAATAGAAATCATAGAAGGTGCCAACAACTCTAAACTTGTGCACATTAAACACTTTTTTATACTTCATTGATATGTGTGGTGTATGAATGAGAAGCTGCCAGTACTTAGATTTAGTGATTTTCAGTTATTAGGAGTGATGAATATGACAGAGTGCTTTTCTTTCAATATATCAATGGGACATGAACAACGTTTGTACATTTTTCTAGTGTTTTTAACCATTTAAAGTATTTTATTATGAGCAACATTCACCCATCTTTCCATAAGGCTTTTCTTAGTCTATAAAAAGTCATTATTTTTTCCATGACAACACCCCCCCCCCCAATGTTGGAAACTAATGTTGAGGACAGAAGGCAAATCATACATTATAAAAGTTGTATATATGTACAGTATAGTTGTACCTTTTGAAATAATGATAATAATAATAATAATAATAAATAAATAAATAAATAAATAAAAAACAGAATGAAACAGCCATACCTTTTGTAACTGTACATACCTTGTACTTTGAGTTTAATTATATTAAGCTTCATTTGATTAAATGATTCATAGATCAGTGCTGAGTTCCATCCATCCATCCATCCATCCATCCATCCATCCATCCATCCATCCATCCATCCATCCATCCATCCATCCATCCATTATCTTTTACCAACTTCTTCCATTTTGGGTCACGGGGGTCGCTGGTGCCCATGTCCAGCAATCACTGTACGAGGGGTGGGTTTTACCCTGGACAGGTCACAAGTCCATCACAGGGACATATAGAGACAAACAACCATTCACTCACACCTAGAGACAATTTAGACAGTCAGCCTGACAGTCATGTTCTTGGTCTGTGAGAGGAAACCGGAGTACCCGGGTACAAAATGCTGCTGCACGATTTTTGACAGAACAACTTGAAGAACTGGAAAATGGGTGGACAAACCAAGCCACAAGAAGCCTCTGCAGTGGGACAAATGGCTTTGATAAAAGCATGAGAAAGAATGCTTCACAGTTTCATCCTTTGAAACTGAGCTGGTATCAGCTTTACAAAATGTTTCACCCCCATCCAGAGGACTTTGTCAGTCTGCGGCCTGCCAACCAGATCTGTCCCATAAGTATAACCTTCATTTCTGTTTCAAGCCAACCTCTTGTTGGATTCTCTTGTTGGAAATGTTTCTTCTCTAAAAAAAAAACCAAACAAACAAAAACAGGTCCAGATGACACGATTTTACCATTTTTGCTGTTATCTACCTGGACGATTGAGCTTACAAAACTTTTTCTGAACCACTTTGGCCTTGGTTGTCCACAAGCTGTTATTGTGAGCAGCAAGTTGGCCACCTGGCCTAAAACAACTGATTGCTGTTAATGATGATTGATGGTTTCAGATGGGTGTGCTTTGTGTGCATGTGTAAAAAAAGCCTGCTTCTGAGATTTCAACATGAGGTTGGCTTGAAACGCCGCAGTGAAGGCTACCTGTGGGACAGATCTGGTTGGCAGGCCGCAGACTGATGAAGTCCTCTGGATGGGGGATGAAACGTTTCTTCACTTAAAGAAACAGGTCCAGATGACATGATTTAACCATTTTTACTGTTATATACCTGGATGACTGAGCGTACAAAAGTTTTTTTGTAGCAAAAAATCTTTACTTTGTTATCACTCTGAATTACATGATGTATGGGAATTTAGATAAAATATTGCTGATAAGACTTTTTAAAAGCCAAACGAAACAATTTCTTATTCAAGTTCAAAATGACAATACCCTTCAACATTTAATAATGGGAAAACAGTGTCAGATATTCTGTTGAACTTTGATTATGAACCAACAGCTCCATGTAGCACAACAAAAGTCCATGACTGTCAGATAAACACAAAAACCTGTCCTTGTTCTACTGTCAGGCTGATGGTCAACAGAATAAAATGGTTATTCATGGCAGGTGATTTTTTTTTTGCTGCTCCAAATAAAACCAATCTCTGCTACTCAAAAACCATCAAAATTCCACATAAAACTCAGTTTACGTCTTGATTTATTTCCAGGTAGTGATTACGTCTTTTCAACACCTCACTTATGTTTCAATGGCTTTAAAAATGGTTGCCTTCTTTTCTTTGGGGCTTTTTGGACTTTTTGCTTCTTGTTGAAATTGTAATTTTTTTTTACTATTCTGATGGAGAAATAATAGTATTTGCAAAAAAAAAAAAAAAGTTCTTACATTGGTCTGAAAAAGGTTTAAGTCTTTGGATGCATGTTCACCTTAAAATAATAATAAAAATAAAGTCAAAATAGTAGTTCATTATACACATAGTTGTCTCATATTCTGTGTAATCTTCTGCCAAAATATCTTCATTAATCAATATTTTATGAAGGCAATTGCTTGCCTGTGGTGTGGGACTCTGGGCTTCGGGGCCGCTGTGTGTCTGTGGCTCCGGTCCTCCCTGTGTTACCATCATGTCCTGTGGGGGCAGGTCTGTGGGTCCCCACATCTACTATTGAACATTCTTATGGAGCAATCTTTCAGTGACAAGCTCACACAGGTGTTTAGATTCAGGTTTTTATTAGATACACACTCAGTTGGGTTGTGGCTACTAAATACATCTTGTATTACCATGTAACAAATAAAATATTTTATAATAATGTTAAGTATCATTATATATATTGTTTGTTGGTGTGGTTTCTCGATTTTGTCTTTTTTCTTTCCACAGATTTAGAGGCCGACTTCAACTATGCTGATTTGTGTTCTCTTTTTACCTCTCTCTCTCTTCTACTCCCATCTCCTTCTTTCCCTTTTTACCCTTCTCCCACTTTTCTACCTTTGTTTTCTTCTTTGTCTTTTCATCCCCGTGTCCATTACATCTTAAACAAACCCAAAGCAAATTCTAATGTTTTATTTATACATCAAGTGGAGCACTAAGGCCAGTCATAATGCTCTGCTTGTGAAAATAAATCTGTTGGGTATCACCTCGACACTCAGACAATAATTCTGAGTGCCACAAAGCCGAACAGGACAAGGGGGACTATAAATAAATAAACAAATAAAGGCATTTGCTTAAGACACCATTTTTCATTGAAATCCGTTTTTATATTGGTCCCTGTTAAGTATTGTGACACAAAACGTATAATTTTTGTTGAGTTCTAAATGTCACAAGAACATAAAGTCTACAAAATGTCACCAAAAGAGATTAATCCTTTGTCAGGCTTTTGTTCCAGCAGCAAATGAGACGAACAATTCTGCAGAAAGTGACCAAGCTTGTGTGAGAAGAGCTTCAGCAAGCTTCTTTTACTGCGAGGGCAGAGGTCACGTTAGATATAAAATGTCAACATCAGTGGCATAAAGAGCAGTTGATTCACTATAACAGTGGTGTGTCACGACGCAGCCGCTACTTGATAAAAGAAAAAGATTCAGAATGAATCCCATTCACGGGCAGGTTGGGTCTGTTGAAGTAAAACTAATCTGTTTCTCGTCTTTTGTTTACTAATCTCTCCAGGCGAGAGCTGAGACTGATTTAAGTCTTCTGTTCCACTTGCCTTTTTTTGTCATCCAGATTATGTAAAACAAAATATTCTGGGACATTTCATTAAACTTGATGACGTTGGACAGTGATCTTTGTCCTAGTTTTGAACCCATGAGTGATCCTTAAAGTTTGTCAGTGGAATATTGTCAGTTTAAAATGACAAAAAGTTTTTTTTTTTTTTTTTTTTTTTTAATTCCACTCCACTTTCAGATAAAAGCCTCATGGGATTAAATAAAACGTCTTAAAAATGAGTTTGGGTCCATGTCGGGATGAGCTGAACAAAAGCGATATGACAACTACTCGTTCCTAACGTTGCTGCCCCAGATTGCATTTTCACATTAAATTGCTTTCTCTGTCTGAACTATATGAAATATTACCTCAGGATTATATCAAAACAGCTGTGATTTCATTCACTGGATCAATCCAAAATATTTCAAATGATTGTTGACCATTTGGGTTTATTTCACAATAATCTGAAGAGACAAATATTAACTATTTTTATTTTTTTTAAATTCCAGCGTGTTGAAAAGCTCTGTCATGCTTTGCTCCAGTTTTTGCTCACAGACTGTGTTTCATTAGTTTATTTTTATTTTTTTATTTAACACAGCTGGAGACATTAAAGAGCAAATTCAGGTCAGGCAGTCTGATTGTGATCATATAACCCTTTTCTGGCAAGTGCTATTGAGAGCAATGACGTACACTTTTACGTCAAAACATTATCACAGAAGTCCAGCTTCGGCTTGTAGCATCAAAAGTTTCAGCTATTGCTCAGATACTTCAATACATTGTAGGGCGAGAACAGTACCTTATGAAAAGGATGTGTGAATTAAATCTACATTGTGAAGCAACTGGATCGGAAATATTTTAGAAAAATGCACTGAATTACAAGGCTTTATAGAACAGTGCGCTATTGTAGACTTAACATGTAATATCATAATTACATGATTTTGATAATAATAGGTCGTGATCTAAAGTGGGCCAATCTGAGGCATGAAACTCCAGGGCTGAAAAGGAGTCCCACTCCGACCCTGGCGAGTGCTCAAATCATGACTGAAAAATAAATAAGACCAATAAAACATAACCTTCTGAGGGTCCTCCCACAGAAAGTTTTGAATAAAGTAGTTGTAATTTTCTGCATTCTGGTGTATTTTAACAGGGTGTTAAACATCTACGTTTACATATGCAAAAATTAGATTCAATAACTATTTTAGAGAGCATGGCACAAAATGTTTCATTTTTAGTTTATTGATTACAGTGATGTGACAGAAGTTTTTGTGTTGCTGTTACCAAACGTGGAAGAAAATTTTTGTTTTTGAAGAAAAAAAAAAGTCAATTTTTGACTGTTAAATGACATTTATGAAGGTTGCAATGACTGCATGAGATTGAATCTTATGCAATCCCTGTGAGTGAGACAAATTGATTTTAAGAGAGAAACCCTCTGTCACTGTTAAATTATGAGCCATGATCAATTTTTGGCTATAAAAATGGCACATCTAAGGTAATGTGTAGTGTGGAAATGTCTTCCTATGCTATATTTTTAATATAACAAAGTTATATAGTATAATAATCCCAGTTATGTGGCATCACATTATACAATTTTATAACTGTATGATATGTGCCTCAACACCACATAACAATTCATTAACTTGATAATTTTTTAATGTGTGGTTAATACCAGTGGTTTGCAGGCAAAGTTCAATATCTTATCTAACTGATTTTGTCGTCCTCATTTATAATGCTACAAACCATGAGCAGGTACCTGGATGATTGAGCATGAACTTTGTTGCCTTGAACCACTTTGGCTGTGGCTGCTTGCCTGGGAGGAGTCAATGAGGGACAGGACGGCCCCTGGAAACCATTTTAGCTCCAGCAAACTGGTTGGTCCACTTAAGGTGTTTACTGCTTGGTGGGGAAACAGTTTACTGGAACTCCTCTGACTGATGAAATCCTCCAGATAGAGGGCGAAACATTTCTATAAAAAATAAACTGTCCAGAGGACCTGACTGAGAATTATTAGAGAAAACAAAACTGTACCCTAGAGCAAAATTTTGGGCCGTAACATAAACACACAAAAAAATGCAAAAATACACAAAAAAAAGTTAAAATATTGAAAGAAAAGCAAGAAAAAGTTAGAACTATGGCACACGGATCAATTTATTTTTCTCAAGGTGCACACAATTGACCTTGGCTGTACTCTGTGACACAAAAACTGTTTCACTTTCCATGTCTGTTTCCTCCTTCAGAGCACGCTGAAGGTTATTACCACGTTTTCTTTACCTTTCTCTGAGCCAAATCTTTGCCAGCTGTGCAGTGAGATAAGGGCCAAACATCTAAAAATAACCCAGTCTTTCTGGCTACAGAGCATGCCATGTCATTCAAGGTGCTTCTTTGTGCCCGGATACAAACATCTTAAGATAGTGTGTTGAGAAACGATACTAGATAAAGTCACATCTTCCTCCCTCCATGCTGTCCAACCTTCTCTCTTCCTTTGACATCCTATTACTTTCGGCTCCTCATTGCCTTCGGCCTTTTCCTTATCCATTCCAGTTTTCTCTCTCTGACATGTTATGTTTTAATATACTGTAGCTGCAAATATTTTCTTTTATGTTTTTCTTTATTTTTTTTTTAGACTTTCTCTTAACCTAATTTTACATGTGTGGTAGCACCACAAAGCCACTCAGCAAACAAACTGAAGGAAACCGGACCTGCTTTCTAAAAATGGTGGGATCATGCAGCAGGCTATAAAACACACATCGTTAAAAAAAATCTGCACACTTGGAAAGCAAAATCACATCTATTTCTTTTCTTATTTACAGTAGTCCCTCGCTACTTCGTGGTTCCTTTTTCCCCGGACTCGCTCAATCGTGGTTTTTCAAAATAAGATTGGACGTGCCACACAATTGGCTGATTGATGGAGCCGCACGCTAGGCATGGAATTTTTATTTACAATAAATTATTTTAAATTATTTAGCCCCTGCTGCATTTTTGTGCAGCCCATCAGCTGATCAGCTGTTCTTTGTGCAGAGTGGAGAAGTGGGCGTGGCCAAGAGCGCTTGCAGGTGGCACAAAGCAGCTGAGGCAGGGAGCTGAAATCATGACATGTTGTGCTCTTTTAGAGCGTTTAAAGTTTAAAAACATTACAGGTAGTCCCCGACTTACGGCGCCATCGACTTGCGGCGCTCCGGACTTACGAACCGCCCCCTAGTGACGTCATCGCGCCGTTTGTTGCCTTTTTTATGCAGCATTTTATA
>JARVGV010000001.1:52092742-52106920 GCA_031762435.1 Hypsolebias longignatus
CCCCCACACCATAAATAAGTCGCATTTATGATGTGTCACCGTTGATCCCTGGGAAACGTAGGCAGGTTTAGTACCAAAAATTGATGGGCTGCCAAATGATGCTCGCGGGAGGACTTAACAAGAATTTAACAAGATTAACACTTAAAAACAATTATTTGTTTGCTTGATATTATAGCAAAGGTGTGTCTCAGTTTAACTTTTCCTTAATAAATGCACTTTATTGGTCAAAACAGCTCTTGTAAATGAGTCCTCGAGGCTCAATGAGATTAACCTGCCTAAATAAAGGTTGAATGAATTTCACCTGGGTGCTGGTGTTTGTCCCAACTCCAGTAGTGGAGCGGGTACGAAGGCTCCGGCCACAAACTCTGGAGCCTTCGTCCGCCTGCACCTTGCTGCTTCCCGGGGTCACGGAACACGCGCTTCATTGCAGACTTCCTCCCAGCTTGTACAGCAGAGGAATGCTGTAGAGCTTGCAGTTGAAACCACAACGGATGGGTGGATAAATTGATGTGGGGGGGGGATGTTCCCCGCAAGGGGGGATCCTCCACTGCCGTGCGGCACGAACCCGACATGTTTACAGACTTTCTTTCTGCTGCTCGATTACCATTTTTGACTGTACTCATTACCTGCAGTTTGTAATCTGCAAAACGGGATTTTCTGTTAGGAGGCATTTTACTTGTGTTAAGTTTTAAGTGAACATTTGTGTGTGTGCCCTCTAGCAGCTGCAACTGGTAATGTTTACTGGCTCATGTCTATGAATGAACAGTTCAAGCATCAGTCACAAATTACATTATGAATATCTATCTATCCATCCATTATATTTACCCGCTTCTTCCATTTTGGGTCGCCGGTACCCATGTCCAGCAATCACTGTGCGAGGTGCCGGGTACACCCTGGACGGGTCTCCAGTCCATCAAAGGGACACATAGAGACAAACAACCATTCAGTCTCTCACTCACACCTAGAGACAATTTAGATTTACCAAATCAGTCTAACATACATTTTTTTGTCTGTGGGAGGAAACTGGAGTACATGGAGAAAACCCACGCATTCACGGAGAGAACATGCAAACTTCACCCAGTAAGGCCTCCAGACCGGGATTTGAGCCAGAGACCTGCTTGCTGAGAGGCAGCAGCTCTACCAGTTGTGCCACCGTGCTGCACGTTCTGAATATTGAAAAAACAAAACGTATATTAGTCGGTGTATAAGTCACAGAACTTACAAATTTATGCAAAAATATGCGACTTATATGTCGGAAAATACGGTATTTCTAGAACCAAAGGTGTAAAGACGATCGTTTAAAATGAAAAGAGCTTAAATTAACACGCATCTCTTGTGTATTTTTAATAGTCTAAATATACTCATGTAAACAACAGTGTGTTTATTTGTTTGTTTTACAGTTTGTCTTCAGGACAGTGTGCTGGCCTTCTGGAGGCACGGCATGCAGGGAAGGAGTTTTAAGACCAACGAGGTAAAGTCACTGCTGAGCACCTGTGTTTGTGTCTGGCCCGAATTTTGGGTCGGGCCAAAATTATGTGCTTGATGAGCGGGCCGGGTCGGGCTCAGGCTTTTGATATGGTTTTACGAAGCATACAGCAGAAATAAATCTAAATAAGAATATGCACAATATAAAGTTCTGCTCATCTGCTTGTTGAGGAGGAGGCAGTAAGTTTACTATGTTGAGAGGATGAGGAAAGAAAGAAGAGTGCAGCAGTTCATCAGACTGCGAAAAGAGAGTAGCGCTGGCGCAACAATTGTGCATGTGGCCCCGCCCACCCTGCTCTTATCACACATCTGAGTATTTGCAGTTGACCCACAACAAGTGACATCATTGAGCTGGAAAGTATTAAACAAAAGCTACAAACAGGAAAACTCACCCTACAAAACCAGCACAGTGAAACCTGCTGATGTTTGTCAGGTCAGGTTAATTCTCAGGTCGACCGGCGGTTGAGAGAGGTCAAAAAAAAAATCATATTTAGAGTTGTTTTTTTAGCTACCGGTATTCATTTTGTACCGGTATGTTAATATCCATTTGGTGACTTGTTAATAAACAAGAAATCTTATATCTTACTTTCTTTGAAATATGTTTGTAAAATATCATGTCAAACTGATTTGCTTACAAAATCAGTTCAAGTTTAATTGGGAAAAAAAATTATTAATTTTTTGGGTGGGTTCAGGCCTGTAATGACAGTTACGGTAATTGGTCGGGTTGGAGTTTTCAGGTTTGAATGCAACTCTTGCCTGTAATGTGCTTAGCACTATGTCAGTGCCGACCAGGGTTGAGGGAGGGGGGTGCATGTGTAGTTCTGTTCGGTAGGTGGTGTGTTCATGTCATCATCACTGGTAGTTAATAAAATGGTCAAGCTCAGCTAAAGTGGGCCGATGAGGAGCAGCTGTTTCAACACTGCTGGTATGAAGAAGACCAGGACTTAAGTTTCAACACTTCTGAGGCTTAGGGCTTCATTCAGGTCTTTATTATTAACACAGACTTAATCTCACCTGGAATATGATGCTGTGTCGCATAATATGTTTTATGATCAGTTTGTTCAGAGGGAGTTGTTGCTTTGTTGCAAACAGTCCATGTTCAACCATGTGGAACGTGCATGCATACAGTCTCACAAGGTCATTTCAATTGCGTGGTGAAAATAATTAACTGCGGTTAGAGGGCTTGTGGTTGGAACAAGACGTCATTCTTTATTAGTGCAATTTTCTCTCTCTTCCCTCAGATCACTCAAGAAATCTCTGACAATACACGAAACTTTAGACTGCTGGGATCAGACAGGTGAGAAACACCCCGACTCCTGAGCTGTTTTCACTCACAAATGTCAGATACTGTATATTCAGATAAATATATGTGAACAGTTGGACCCTGACACTGGCGACACCAGAGTTTCACAGTGAAAGGTGCACGCTCACAGCTGGAGGTGCCAAACATCACCAAAAGTATGGTTCTTGTCAACTTGTTGAAAATGCTTCTTTCAGGTCACATCTAGCTGAATGCATTCGTAACACTCTGTCGATCAGCAAACAGGAGTCAAGTAGGCCTGTCACGATAACAAACTCTGCTGGGCTATTAATTGTCTCAGAAATTATTGCGATAAACAAAATTGTTTCAAATTTGACGATAATTAGTAGTTATTGTCCAATTTAAGAAGTAATGTTGGTTAATTTGTTTTGGTGTAGTTACTTTTTATGACCACTGGATGGCAGTATAAGACTGTTTGAACCGAAGGACAGATAGTGAGGGAGCGAGCAGTGTCTCTAAGGAAAATGGGAGGGAGGCCACTTGACGTGACATGAGCTGTCTCTCATGCCTGTTTTCTGGTTCTCAAAATGGTGGACGCTCGATGTGGTTTGAGCTTTTTAGCATAAGCATTTTTCACACAAAGCTTTTAATAAAAAAAAAATCAGTAAACAAGTTCTCAGCTTTTTTTTTTTTTGCACAGAAAAACAACTTTTTACATGAAGGCACAGGTTTCAACCGTGAATTTTGAAGCTTCGACAAGACGGAGACTTTTTTCTCCCCCGAAGTCGGCCTGTTAGCATAGCTTGTAGCTTAGCTTCTCAGCTTAGCTGCTTTTAACGATCCAAAAACAGGATTTTGGACGGTTTAAACAGATTTTAAAGAGAAAGGGAGGGGTCAGTGAAGAGCACCGGTGTTGAGCCTTTTGTCATCCAGTGTCTTCAATAGAAAGAGAGAGACATGAAGAAACGATCAAGCCGATCAATGAAAATGAGATTGATAATTTTCATTCATCATGCGATTAATTGATTTATTGTTTATTGCGACAGGCCTAGTCAAGAATTAAATTTGGTCACGTGCACACAGTCACATTGTCTCACTTGCATGAAGGTTTTTATGATGCCAGCTGTAATATTTGTGAGGGTAGAAATCCTGCAGATGTGTTTTCCAACATGCCACCAGAACATCTCAAACATTTTACAACTGCAGTGGTTCTGTGCAAACAGCTCTGACATTAGCCACAGCCAGGCACACTGTTAACATGCTCTCTGATGTGTCATCACTGAAGACGTGCTGATCGTAGACATCCAGAGGCTGGGGACAGGAGCCTCTCCCTGCCCAGGTACTGTCACTGTTCACAGGCCGCAGACACCTCGCCTCCTTCTGTTGGGGTTCTTGAAAACTGTTTCTGATTGTTCTGGATCATGTTGGTGTCTGTTTGCTCGTTGAGGTCATTGCAGTTAAGACTCAAACACCTAAATCTTCTTGTTTTCCTCGGTGTGAACAGATTTTTTTTTTCTCTGTGCTGCTTTTTTTCCAAATAGCGGGTCCGACGTGCTTGTATCAAAAACTTTGTGGCTTGCTGGTTGGCGCCAAATGTTGCTAATGTAAATGCTGGGTCTTTATTTTCCCTTGATTCTTTATTTTACTTTATGGTATTTAACCTGAAGCATTCTAAAACAAACTGTTTAGTTTTTTTTGTTTTTTTTTACTCAACTGGATCTTGGTGTGTGTTTGCCTGCGTGTGTGTGTCTTTGCAGAGTGGTGGTGCTGGAGAGCCGGCCAATAGACAACCCTACAGCCCACAGCAACCTCTACATCCTGGCGGGACACGAGAACAGCTACTGAGCCCCCAGCGTGCATGTTACTAACGAAATCACTGTGCAGACAACGGACGTACGAGCTGGTGGTTCATCCCAAGCCTGCACATTTCACTCGCCAGCCTCCACCTCCTTGTCCGACCTGATGGCTTCGTCACTGGGAAATGAGTAGATCTGGATCCATGTTTCACATCCCTGTTAAAATCCACCAGGGCGTGTATCGGTAAGCTGTGTGTCGTGGCAGAACAGGTGGGATTCAGATCAACTTGTGACATAGAACTGGTCTAAGCTGCCACAACAGATTGAGACACTGAATCTCCTCCGCTGACTCCACGTAGGGTTGAAAAAAAGCATCCAGCACAGCGATCCAGTCAACACTATACTAATCTTACAACTAATACTACTGCTACTCGTGCTAAAGCTTCACAAAAAGGCCGTCATCCCAAGATTCTTTTTGTCCCCCCTCTTCTTTTAACGTTCCCTTTATTTATTGTAGCATGACGCAACTTTAATACCCCGGATGGCTGTTCTGATTTGTTATTTCTTTTAAAAACAAAAAAAAGACTTCACAATTGTTGCCACTTTCTTTACCGTCAAGTTCCAGTACCCATTCTTACACCACGCAAGTGCTTAATCAACCTCTATTTAATTGTTGTAAATATAAATGTATTTCTTTTTTTGATAAACACTAAAAGGCTGGTTGTGTAGATACGTGTGAATATTTGCTCTGTAAAGCCGTGGAGACAAAAAGAGACGGTGTGGGTGTGGAGGAGTCCCGGGGGCAGTAAATGATGTGGGGCTCCGGTCCTCTCAGGCGGACAGCTTTAGTTTTCTGACTGTTCTCTCCCAACGACGTAGCGGCCGATGATCCCGCTGAGCGAACGCAGGCAGCGACGGCACTCGGTCACTTTCAGTCTGCATGCATCGCCATCCTTCACCTCCTGCTCGTTTTGCACCGCAGCAACAGACCAGTGGAGTTGTGTCCTTTTCAAACGATCCTCTTCTGTTTATTTTATGTCATTTTAATCAGAAACATGTCCTTTAATGCTTTTTTTTTTTTTTTGTATTGAACCACTGGTGTTTTAAAATTTGCACAGAGAGAAACGTATTTCATAAATGTGATGTCGTTATCATGTATGATCTTGTGTGTATGCGCAGTTTATGGCTGTAGGTGTGTGTGTATGTGTGCACGTGGACATGGAGTGCACACATGCAGGTCTGGTCTTCACCTGGTTGAGGCTACTTTAAAGGACCAACAATGGATGTGGAAAACAAGAACTCGAGCTAGATTTACACAGAAATAATAGAGATTATGATTTGGCCTGTTGTATATTCAAACAGGAAATATTGAAGTAATTAATAAGGACTAGAAATGTTTTGTTTCGTCAAACAAAAAGCAGGTTTTTTTTTATTAAAAAGAATATAAAAGGCGATAAACGCTGTACAGTACTGCAATAGATCTCTGTTATACTGTCGCCTATTACTAAATAGATTTTTAATAATTTCTCTTTTTTTTTTTTTTTTTGCTTGTTTAGATGTTGACCCAGAAAATGACCAAAATATTTTTAAAAATTAGACTTTAGCTTTGCAACATATTATTTCTGTGTAAGTCCCGACGCTTCCCTTTATTTTGATGTGTTTAAGTAGCAAGTGGAGAAGTTTTGCTGTGACTGTTTTAAAGACTGAAATCTGTTAACGGAGCTCAAACTATATGCATGTATGTTCACACCTGCGTGGCGTTACACTACCAGTCTTCACAAGCTGCGACTTGAAGACTTTAATCTTAGTTTAGCTCAGATACTCTCCTCCAGAAAGAAATCCTCCAGACTGGAAATTTGCTTTTATTTATTTGTTTTATGTCTCGCTTTCTAAAAGTTTATTCCTCGGTCTTGCTGTCGTCTTGTCCATGCGTGTTGAAGCTGAAGAACAGGAAACACATAAGATGAGTACAGTATTGCTACAAAGAAAAAAAATCAAAAACACCTCCTTTGCATTTTAACGAGCTTATAGGAACGTTACCGCCACCTGTCGGTGTGTGTGTCAGGTTTCAAACTGACTCTACCTGTGTTGGAGCTGTCAGTGGGGAAGATATGTAAATGTCAGTAAATTCACAATTTAATCCTAAAGTGGTTGCAGATATTTTAACAGGCTAAACTAAACCGGAAACCCTTTTGGCTCAACAGGTAGCTTTGTTTTTGCCGTTAATGTTGGAGGGGAACACTGAAACGGAAAGTAGAAATCATGTTTGGGAACTCTTGAGTTCAGTTTAATTTAATTTCCTTCAAAAGACAAAACTTGGTCTTCTGTTCTCACTTCACTGCCCCCACAGTTATTCACTGATAGGACTCGCACGCCTTCCTCTGCACAGTTCGTAGCTTTTATTTATTCAGCAGATCCTGTCTGCTCCAAGCAGTAAGTTTAGGAACACAAGTTAAGGCAGAGGTGGGCAGTATATGACTCGAGGGCCAAAAGTGGCCCTTGGGACAATCTCAATCCGGCCCTCGTTGTTCTTAAATGAAAACAACTTCTAAACAAGATGAGAACTTGCATTTTATCAATGAAACTTAACACTTAATTAAACATCTTGGACAGATGTATCAAAAACTTTTAGATTAAGAAATGCCACAAATGTTTTCCTGACATTGTTTCCAGAACTAGACTGAACCTTAACCACTCCAAAAAGCAAGTACAGTATATGTTCTTCTTCTTTTTTTTTTTTACATATTAAAGCTAACAAACATATACAGTAGTCTCAAGAGCCAATTTACAAAGAATAGGTCATACTCTAAGGACACATATTTTTGTCAAGCATGCTAACTTTGCTATAAGATAAAGCCTGAAATAACTTCCAGATTATCTGTCTTACAGAAAATCTACTATTCTCTATGTGGCCCCACAATTGCTTTAAATACTTAATTTGGCCCTTTGGGGAAGAAAAAAAATGTTGCCCACCCCTGAGATAATGCATGAACTGCCCCATTTATGCCTGAGCCCTTTTTAAGTAAGATAATTCAGGACAAATAAATCAGGAGGTCGTCACACTCGTGGAAGAGTTCATTTTGTTGAGCAGAAGAAATTAAACAAAAATTTACACAACTTGTTCAGACTTGAATAAATCAAGGCTCTGTTTATGTCCAAACAGTTTATATTCTTTTGTTTTGTGCTCAAACGTGTTAAACTAGATGGTCACATTCAGATGGTCTACCTCGGGGTTAACTTGGTCTCTGCATCTTTTCAGTTGGAGCATCAGTCAGATAGATTATGATGACTACAAAAATGTGAGATGTTCCTCTTCAACTGACTGCTTTATTTGCTGCAAATCAAAATATCCTCGTAGTTTTAAATTTAACTTTGTGTTTTTTTCTCATGGCTGAAGCAGCTGAGCAGTCGCAGACTGAACTTTCTTTACAGATTTTATGATTTAAAGCATGTTCAGAAAAATAAATGACATTCTCATCTTATAAACGAGCTTTAATAAGAAAGCGTGTCCGTTTTTTTTTTTTTTTTTATTTCAAATAGCATTTCTCGTCACAACATAAACGGGGGCAATATTACGTAGAAGAAGTCGCCGGTAGGATGTTTGTGATGCGTTTCCTGGATTAAAAACGACCGTATTCGCATCAAGATTGTTGTCTTGAGGTTTCTTGATGGAAGCATCGCCTGTTTTGTCCTTACTGCAGATCAGTGTTAATTTTATTTTGTTTTATTTTTCCCCCAAAAGCTGTTAGAGCTGCAGCTGACGTCTGTTTTGTCCCCATTACATCATTTCTGTCTTTTGTTTTCATGATGCAATTCGAAAATGTAAATAGTGTATAATAAAAAATGGGTTTGTTTTACATACTGTATAATTGCCTATATTTTGTTTCAGAAGTGTAACAGATTTATGAGATGGCAGGTTAACACATTAAAAAGATGAAACCGAGGCGCTTTGTGTTTTTCACTTTGTGTGTGCTGCTTTGAAAACTTTTATACTCCTTGTTATAATTAGTCAAGATGCTAACTGTCAGAAACATCCTTCTGTTTATGTCCACCTCTTATGAAATTTAACAGAAAACGCAAGAAGGAAGAGTATGAAAAAAGACGAGCGCCTGAAACAAGTTTATTTCAGAGTTTTAGCTTCTTGTTCCTCTCCACATCCTTCAGCGTTTACACAGAAGCAGATTAATTTCTTTGTTTTCAAACAAATAATTGTTCCCAGTTTACAATCCCATTAATTAAACAACTTAAACTGCAGTCTTAGTTGTGTATTCAGTAGCTTTTAATTGCATTAATCTGTCAGGCTGTGCACATTAAAGTAATAGCATCATGTAGTCTAACGTAGCTAAAATAGACTTGTCTTTCTATGCACAAAGTGAAGTAGGTGGATTTGCATCCAGCTGTATTTTCAAAACAATTTGCATACAATCTGCATTTAATGGACTCAGCTGTTTTATTGCTCAGATTCTGCACTTTTTTGGAGTTTCTTTGTGAGGCTCTGTCGAGCAACCAAAACGCCAAGCGAGCCATGACTAAACGGCTCTTCAGGTACCGTATTTTTCGAACTATAATGCGCACCTGATTATAAGGCACGATATCAATGAATGGGTCTGTTTTCATACATAAGGCACATTAAGCGAAACAAAACAGATAAGCCAAACTTTATCCCAATAACCACATAAAATTGGTTTGAGGTCAGTAAGCACAACCAGAATTAATACATAATGTGCACTTGATTATAAGACTCACTGTTGATTTCTGAGAACATTAAAGGATTTTAAGTGCGCCTTATAGTCCAAAAAGTACAGTAGTTTTAATCTTTAAGGGGAAAAAAAAAGATCTATAAATGAAAGAAGTTTAGTTTGGATAGCTTTTAACACTTGCAGGAAAATATTATCATGCTTGAAGTTTTTCCCATTTTATATTTTAGCTTTAAAAACATCAGTCTGTAGCTACTTACAAAGCACAAGTTGTTACATTTTATAGTTGCAGGTAAGTTGTGGGATCTAAATAAACTTAAAAGCCCCAAAGAAATAAAGAAATGTGTTCAGGTTAGTCTAATTTTACAAGAAGAAATTAAAAAAAAAAAAAAAAAAACATGGGTTTTTATCAAATATATATATATACATGTAATAGATGTCATTAAATCCAAATTACTGTTTGTGTTACTTTGTTGCTGGTACATCAAAGTTAGTATAATAAATGTGAAACTAACCATTAATGTGGCTAAAGAAGTCAAAGATGAGCCAAATCAAGAGCTTCCTTCAGTGTAAAAGTTCAGGTATGATTCAGTCTTTAAAATAAATTAATGTTTTTACAGTAGTAAATATTTAGTGGAAATGATTGCCATTCTAAATGGCTTAAACTTATCCACTATGACGTGTGTCCAGTAAGTGAGTTTATACAGCAGTGCCGCGGTTCAGCTCCAGATGAACCAGTTTGGGGGTTTTCCCCACACTTTCATGTTCAGCATTATTTAGATTTTCAGGAGTTTTCTCGCCTCCCTTCTTTTCATCACCAGTCCTGTTTGAAAGACAGAAAATGATCAACTTAGTACCCGAGTGTGAAGTTAAAGGTCATTTGGTAAATGTTAACATCCTACTAACAAAATGCTGCTTGTATTGTGCCTTTTTGTCTCGACATCTTTCTGTCAAACTCTTGTTTCTAGAACCTGCGAGGAAGTTCCACGCTAATATGATCCTTACTTCTTCTTGAAGAGTTTCTTGAACGAGCTCCTGAATCCTCCCTTGTCTTTGCGACTCCTCTCGCTGAGGGGTGTGTGATTGTGCTCCTCGGTCCCGCTCCTCCACTTTGACTCGTCCACCCATGACTGGTTGACAGGGTCCTGACCAGGGGGGACACCATGTTTTATTAAACTAGTCATTCACAAAAGCTCTCGTTTCCATTAAGGTTTATTTCTTCAGTTTATCGCGCCCATAACTTCTGCTCTGTTCAAAATACTTTAACAAAACTTCATTTACAAGTCAAGGTCACAAACTAAGGTCAACGTTTATACAAGGTTTGTGCTTGTCCAGGCTATAGATTGCTGTGTCAACAGGCATATAGTGTTACTTTGACCTACAATGCTGAGCAGTCCATGGAGATCTGAGCTCTGCTTGTCCATGTTTCCCAGGGGGCTGTGGACTTTGTGTGGCGGGGTGGAACATTTGCTGCCCTTACTGCCTTGACGCTCCAGTTTGGCATGGATACCCAGCGCACCCCTTTGCGGGTGGTCTGACAGAGGTCCTGCATCCAAACCGCTCATGGTGTTCTCCATCTGCAGGCCGTTCAACGACTAGACAGCAGAGAAGACAGAAAAAGTTGCACGCGCATGTGTAGATTGACTCTGAGAACATTTTGCAGATATCCTCACCTTACTCTTGCGCTGGCTGGCCTGGAGGGGCCGATGCAGATGGCAACGTGTCATTACGGCTTCATCCGGTGACACACAGCCCCGGCTGGGCAGTTTGCTGTAACTGTGACTCCCGCCGTTCCCAAACACGGTTGTCGGCACATTTGTTGCTACCGCGTGGTGCGACGCTGAGGGCGGTTTGGGACACTTCACAAAGGCAATGTCAATGGAGGAGTCTGAGGAGGCAGACGAGCAGTGGTCGAACAGAGGTGCATCATGAAGGGAGATGCCATCCTCATCATAGAGGGTCTCCATCCCTGGGGGGTCTGGCGGAAGAAGGAACTCTTCGATGGCATCAGCCAGAGCAGAGCCCGGCTGGACTTGATGGAATTCAGAGGGTCTGGAGGGCCAATTGTGCTCATGTGACCTTTCTGATGTCTCGCTCTCTGGGATGCTACCAAGACCTGAAAGATGGAACAGTGGCTGAATAGCTGACTACTTCAGAAAATGCATCAGAGTTTTTGCCCAAGTTCAAACAGAAATATCTCAAAATGCAGGGGTGCTTCCAGAAAGTTTTCAAAAATGAAGTGATCTTTGAGTGGCACACAAAAACCATGTCTGAGTTTCAGGTGGTTTATTAAAGGGAGTTTTTTCTTCCCACTGTTGCCATTGTGCTTGCTCAGGATGTGAGACCATGATGAAGTGAAGATTCAACTTGTCTGCTGGCTTCCATAGAATTACTAATTGGCTTTTCTATGTATGTGAATGTTCCTGTTCAGTGCCCTGAGGCAACTTTGGTGTGAACTGATGCTATATATATAAACTGAATTGAACCTAATGATGTTGTTGACATCAAATGAATCAATTTGCTATGGTATAGGGATGACTCTCAGCTACTACCACAGCAAATTTTAGCTCAATAACCATAAAACTGACCCATTTAGTGCCACTTGGGGGAGTGGTGGTGCAGAGGTTAGAGAAGGCCTGAGATCAGACGATCGCCGGTTCAAGCCCAGGTACTGACAACATCAAAAAATGTGGGTGGAAAAAGGTGAAACACACACACCTGCCTCCACCCTCATTTGCACCACTCTGTGTCCCTGAGCAAGGCCCTTAACCACCACCATCTGCTCCCTAACAGGTCTCTCTTGAAAATTAGTTCTCGTGGCTCAATGAGACTAACCTGGACAAATAAAGGGTAAATGAAAAAATGATCCCTAAGGTGAAAGATTTGGCCGCTCATCAGATGTACATCCAATAATTACCATCAGGGATTTTAATTAAAATCCATCTACTATTTCATGAGATATTTTGCTAAAAGACATTATTAAAAACTGGCAAAAGAGCTAATGAAGGGCAGTGATCTTGTAAAGGCCTCTCCCATTTAAAAGTCCTTTAATTCAAAGTTCCTGGGACCACAGACCTGCTGGTTTTTGAGTCCTTGAATCCAGATCTGGGCTGAAGAGAGGCAGGTGGGACGGCCACTCCGTGTCGTAACAATGATGTTCAGGGTCCTGGTTACGATTCCAGTCCTGGAACCGGTGGGACTGAATTTGCTCCAGGAGACACTGCTTTCTGCGCCTAACCATGTTGGCATGTTCCCTGGGTGATAGAGAAGATTAAGAAGTCTTGTTTGAAGCAGCAACATAACATCTGGAACAAAGTTAGCAGATGTGCGTTCGTTTTGTTTGTTTCCTCATACACTCAGTGCAACTACAAGGGTCTGTGTCGTTATCTTTCAGTAAAATATAGACATCCAAACACATTTGTGAAGCTGCTCACAGCATTGAATTGCCAAGAGGGTACGGTGAGCCAGCGCTGCTGGTTTGAATCCCACTCTCCACCGTCTTCAACAGCTGCTTCATTGTAGACCTGCAGGGGATACAAAGCTTCAAAACGAGTTTGTGTTCATCTTAACAGATTTTCTGCCGTGTGTGGTTGCTGACCTCTTCACCTCCTTGCGGTTGAGCAGCAGCAGCTCCTGGTTGTGCTGAAGGAGGTGGTGGTGCTGTGAGGTGAAGGACCTGAACTGCTGGATGCACACCAGCAGCAGGTAGTAGTCTGGGTGGTCTGTGTCTGTCTGCTTCAGAAGCCCCTTCAAATACACACAATATACTTATACTGTATACTCCAATATATTACACTACAACTATACGAAATAAAAGATAAGTTTGTCTACTTGTACAGCTGAGCTGGTCTCACCTGGAGCAGCAGCAGGTACTCTGGGATCCTCTGGACTGGCTGAAGGAGCAGTGTGTGAAGGGACGGTTTGGATTCGTCACCGATTACGTCGCTCTGATGTCGAGTCAGAGCACAGGTAGAGCAGATGGAACAGAAGGTGAAAACTATAATTATATAACCTCTATAAAGGGTCTTTAACACACAGAAATGGGAGCTGCGTTTCTGATTTCAGTTGCAATAAAGTTCTGGCACGTTTAAATAATTTTACCCCCTTTTTAAAATCCCATTTTCTGCTTTCAGATCTTTGTTTCAGTTTTACCTCCAGGAAGGCAGAAGTCTTCACGGAGCTGGAAGCAAGTGTGTTGATGACTGACAGACAGTCTGGAAGCTCTTTCAGGTAGGAAACGTAGAAGTCCAGGAAATCGCTCTGAAACGAGGCAGAGGAGACTGTCATAGGAAGACGACGATTCATGGACGATCAGGTGTAGACTTCATTTATTACAAAGCTTTGGAGGACAGTCAGACCCACAGAGGGTCAAAACATTACAAGTTCAGAGTTTATTCATGCCTTGTTCTGTCCATGTTCACATGAAAAGGTTCATTTGTAGGAAACTCATCCTGGACCTCCCCTTCAACATCATCAGAACCAAATGAACCCGAGTCCAGAGAGGAAAGGAAAATATTTTCAAGGTTTCTTACAGGGGTGGGGGTGAGGGCGATTTGTGTCTTTACCCAGCTGTCCACTGGCACCATTTAGGGCGGCTGTGGCTGAATGGTTAGAGCAGTCGTCCTCCAATGCAAGAGTTGGGGGTTCAATTCCAGCAGCAGTCACATGCTGAATTGTCCCCGGGCAAGACAATGAACCCCTCAATGCCTCCTATGTGTGTCCCATATGTGTATGAATGTGATAAAGCCTTGATTAATCTTTGTACAGATCTAATTAGAAACAGCTGATCTTAAAATGATGCAGAATAACTGGTTCATGCATTTGTCATGTCATGCACTATTGCAATGGTTTGTTATCACATACCACCATCACAGACATCTACACCTCCAGATGCAGGAAGAGAGCCACCTGCATCATGAAGGACCACACTCACCCAGCA
>JARVGV010000001.1:52184534-52194573 GCA_031762435.1 Hypsolebias longignatus
GGATGAAATTTTCATATATTTATCATTTTGTTTGCAAAAACGAACATAGTTCAATGATACAAGATATATATGTTGTGACATTTTATGCAAAGTTCAAACATCATGTCAGTGGTCCTTTAATACCTGAATAAAATACAAGTTTATGATGTCACTGAATATGCTGATGGTGTTTTGCTTTATAAACAATATTACGTGAAAATCTGTGAATTAATACACTCCATGATACTTCAAGAACTTCATGCACAATAGCTGATAATTTATAATGAAAATGAGGCCAAACGGTTGTGATTCAGCTTGGCTATGTTTGAGTTCTGTAATATCCTGTTATTAAATTCATTTGTATGTCTACAAATCGCTTAACAATCACGCCACCCCCCCACCCCCCAATCTCTCTGATTTGCTACAACCGTATGTCCTACCACGTTCTCTGAGGTCAGTGGACCAGATACTTCTCACAGTTCCAGGAACTCGTCTTAAACGCAGAGGTGACAGGGCCTTCTCTGTAGCAGGTCCAAACTTTGGAACGAGTTACCTCTGCTCGTCAGACAGGCCCCCTCTCGGTTTTCAAATCCCGTTTAAAGACTCACTACTATCCCTTTACTTTCAACACCTGATGATCTGTGTTTGGTCATTATATTTATTATCTGCAACAATTTTATGTCTATATTCTGTTTTTTTTATTTCATTTTGTGTGTTGCCTTTGTGTTGTTTGTACAGCACTTTGGTTGGCCTTGTCGCTGTTTTAATTGCTCTTTAAATAAAATGGTATGTGGTATGGTATTTCTCATAATGTCCTGCACATGTAAAGAAAGATCGGGTCTTGTGGTCAAATTTATCATAAATATTAAGAGTTTTGAAAACAAGACATTTTTATGGAACTTTTGTACATTTTTAATTAAAAGATGGTAATTAAGAGCATAAAGCACCTAAAGCCCTGATTAGTCATACCATTGCTAAGCTGAGCGCGACCACCAGCCACCAGGTCTTCAATCATCTCTTTGGCTTTTTGTTGAGCAGCAGAGGATCCAAAGATGACCACCTCTCCTTCATAATCCCCTTTGTTTATCTTTAAACACATTAACACACAGCCCAGAGAGAAGAAACAAACACAGTTTACAAACTGAACATGTATGGGTTTTCTTTGAGGATGTTTTTGTAACTTTTCACACACTTTGACTGCAGTAACTTGCCTTGATTCTTGCACCACTGCTCTCCTCAAGTTCACGGATTTTGGCACCCCCTCGACCTATACATAAAAAAATATACAGTACTTTTTTTTTTAGATGTACAGTATTTAAATGTGTATTTTCAGAGCCAGAGCAGTTATTTACAGCCCCCCAGAGGCTGACCGCATAAACATCAAGACAAGCTAACCTGAATTAGCATTAGCTAGCCAAGAATTGCTAACAGTACATGTAAAGTTTTTTTTACTAATTTAATTCAGGTTTCAACATACAAAACATACCTATAACTCTTCCAACTGAAGCATTTTCCACTGTGATAACTACAGGCTTAGAAGAGTCGAAGTTTTCGGTCTCACTCCGTTTATCTCCGCCATCTCTCGGACCTCTCTGGCTCCTGAACTCCCCGCCGCCGCCGCCTCTCGGCTCTCTGGATGTCGATCTTCTTCCACCAAAAGACACGTTTCCGCCTCTTTGACCAACATTCTCAGGTGGTTTATAGAGAACTGTTGCTGGTTTCGGGGAAGGCTTTTTCTTGAGAGCAACACCGTGTTTGTCGTAATCATCCTCCCAGTCAGACATTTTTTTATTTATTTTGCCAGATAGTTTAATGCAGAGTTTAACCAGACCTTAACGTTGGCTTCACTTCCTGTTTGAACGGCCCAACTTCCGGTAATAAATACTGTACTGTATATTTGAACTGGATTTTTTTTTAATTATTATTTTGTACATCTATAAAATCATGTTTAGTATTTTTTTTTTAAGTTTTAAACCGCCCCTAATTTTATTATGTTTTGCTTTCAATAAGCCTGCTTCCAGGGGTTTTGAAGGTCTTCAAAGTCATTTACTTGTTGCACACTACTTCAATATACAGTATCACATGTTTTGTACATAACTTTAGTTTAAAAACCCATATATTCCATGCACTAACATTTAAACCTTCAATTCCTCAGATGACCCTGTAGAACTGCTCTCTCCTTCCAACCAAACCAAGCAAAACACAGAAACCAAACTGTTTTGTTAATCCGTACTTTATTAATGAAAATTGAAATCATTTTTGCATTTCTCATACAGAGAATATGTGCACTTCAATAAATTAATTTCAAAGAAACAATAATGCTAACATTATCAAGCTTTAAGGCCAGCCATGTAATAAATTACTGTTCAAGCATGTAGAGAAATGGTGTGGCTCGCAGTCATAAAGTCTGCGTCTACGGCTGCATGACTTCATGTCTCTGTTTGCCCCATCTGGCTCACTTCATTACAATATATTACGAGCTGTAGGCAAACTAGGTCTTTATAGCAAGGTGAGGATAAAAATAAAAATAGTTTTCGCAAAAGGCGCCCTCAAATGATACACAGCTCTAAATTATTAATTTAATGGTGGGAATAACCCGTTCAATACCCCAAATACCAGAAAATCAATGGACTTTAAAAGTTATTCATAATATATTAAAACTCAGTCAATACCTGCAACAAATCTGTTCCAACGTTATACAAACATTAAGCCCATTATTTTATATATAGACAGGCACCACTCACTGGAAACAACTGTGCTTTTGTGACGAGAATAAAATTCACCCTACCAAACTATGTCCTCCATGCATGGGCTTAAATGTTGCCTTTTTTTTTTTTTTTTTTAGAAAATAATGCTTGTTTTACAGTAAAAATTTTAATTTTCTAACCAATGCACTTTCTTTCCAGGTCATAAAAAAAAAAGAAAGAAAGAAATAATGCCATAATTAATAAAACAAAACATTTTTAAGACCGCTGTGACTTTGTAAAACTGAATCTAAATGACAATATGAATATGTCACAAAATAAAATTATTAAAGTTTTATGCATAATATTTTTTAAAACGATCAAATGCTCTACAAATAGGGATGAATTGAAAACAGTATTGAAGACAAACTGAACTTCTTCTGCCAAGTAAATAAAAACACAATTTCTGCTGGAATATGAATTAAATGCATTTTTTGTGTAATAATTCCAGATTAAACATAGTCATGATCAAGATGAGAGGGCGGCTGCTAAATGCTGAAAACGCACAAGTCACTGAAAACAATCGCAGATCTTACAATTACTCTCGCCCATATTTTAATATGCTAATATAAAACATGCATGAAAAATTAAGAGCAACTTTTCCTCCCCAGTAAAACATTTCAAGTTATAGTTGAAACTTGGTTTTAGGCCGGTCCAGCAGACTTATTATGCTTGGTGCACAAGGTGTGGAAAGCACCCAGTAAAATAGAAAAAAAAAAACATTTGGCATCAAAGTAGCACATTTTTATCATGTAAGAGGCAACATACATTCTCATTATCAAACTAAAATACTGTTCTTGATCATAATTGAAGATTCTGTTTGCCCCTTTTGGCTTATGGGAAACATTTGACCGTGCAGAAAGAGATCGGGGCTGCAGCAGCTGAGTCTTCACTTCTGATTTCAACAGCAGCTTTAACATGCAGCATCTCATGCTCACTAAAAAGGCTCACTTGAATAATTCACTTTCATTCAGACCATTTGCAATTATTTTATCAGACTATTGCGCAAACCCAGCAGGAAGCAGTCCAGCAGAACTGAATACTAATATGCAAAGGTTACAAGTGGATCTCTGTAAGTTTTCTTAACATAATTAGTTTAAACCAAGAAACCACAGTTTTACAAAGGTGGAAAATCACATAAATGACAGGTTTGTGATATGAATACACACTTTTGGCTCCTGATTTGGTGGCTCATTATAATTTCATGTATAGTTCAGCTTTTCCCATCTCTGCACAGTTTGTTTGTATAACATTTAGTTTTGGAAATATTCCATGCAGTGATATGAATGAAAACCACATAAAAAAAATTTAAAAAATCCAAAAGTATGTACTGACTAAGCGGTGATATTTGCTCCTCTTGTCATGCCAGAAGACTGGACACATGTATTTGTATAAAAAAGTGATTTGTTAGTCTCGTTTTGTTTCGTTGGCTTTTCAAATGCTTTGTGATGGTGAAAAATGGTTGTATTACTATAAAAGTTTATGTTTCCTATAGTTTCACAACATGTTCTGGCCAAGTATGGTTTGTTCTTCTACTTCAACATTTTACCCCTGTGACTGTCAACTTTTCACAAAACAAAACAATTTAAAGTACTGTATCTTAAATGGCTAATTGCCCCCCTCCACAAAAATAAAATAAAATAAAATAAAATAATACATTTCAGCAGATGAGTCAAGATTTGGTTCTTTGGTTGAAGTGAATGTCTTAACAGAAATATAAAAAGTCTAAGATTTATTTAAGATCTAATGCAACTCAATGTAGTTCTTGTGATGAAAATATTTTTTCTTTTAATTATTGTTATTAAAGTATACTTTGACAATCATCATTCTTTATTGGCAATTTATAAAACCAATGAGCAAATCAAACCTTTTTCTTTTTTTTAAATTTAATAACACAAACACAAATGTAAATTTGCACATTCTTCTTTTTTTAATTTTTTTTTAATTTTTTTTTTTTTTTATACAAGGTTTAAGTTTAGGTGTCCCATAAAAGAGCTGTTGCGTCACAGTTTTTACACGTACAAAGAGTAAGGTCGTGGCATGATCTTTGACAGAGCAGTGTCGGCTGCAGCGGCGCACATCCAGCCTGCAGGTTGTGTGTGTTTGTCACCGAGACCGCTTACACCAGCTGTAAGTGTGAGGACTGACCGAGGAACTCTGAGTTCCCCTTCGGGTGAGATACCACCTCCTCCACGGCCTGTAAAATGTCAGACTGGCTGCTGTCGGGTCCCTGGGACAGGATGTTGTAGTGTTCTGCAGCTGGCTTCAGCTTGCACTCACTGATGAAGAGGTCTGCTCCGTCCCAGTTGCCGAGGTCTCTGTGTCCGTCGCTGTCGTTGCTGCTGCTGCTGTTGTTGAGGGCAGAGGAAAGAGCAGAAGCACGGCTGGTTAAAGGCTGGTTGAGATTATGCACAGAGACGGATTTCCCAAGACTGCCTCCCCAGTCTGAAGGCCTCCCCTCTGGGCTAGATGAGAGAAGCAGCAAGGGGTTAACTTCCAGGCTCAAATGCCTCCTCCAGACTCCCTCGGATTTCAGGCCAGGCTTCTTCCGCAGTTGCGCCCTTCTCTGCGCAGAGCCCGCCTCACTGTCCCGTTCGAGATCCTCATCGACTCCACACCCCACAATGACAGACGGGCCCAGACTCTGCTCATCCCCTCCTCCTTCATCTGCCATGTCATCTGAGACAGGGTCAGCTGGGCATTGGAGGTGAGAGGGGTGCATCATGGGAGGGAGCTGAAGAGTAAAGCTCCCTGATGAGGGTGGCGGAGGAGCCAGATCAGGGAAATTAGCCTTTTTGGAAGGGGTGACTAAGGTTGGGTAGGGGCTGTCTGGGGGCAGCAGGGGAGAAGGAGAGAGGGATGCAGTGGATGGAGGGTAGGACGGCGGCGCTGAGTCTGGAGGGCCGTCGTCATCAGCCGGCGCTAAAATGAGCCGCAGTCCTCTAGGGTTGGCGCAGTGGGAACGGTGAATCCCACTACTGTTGTCGCCTCGACTTCTGAGCATGTCGCTTCCCTGGGGGGAGTTGGGGTATTCCAAGTTGTGGTGCTGGTGGTTTTCCAGCTCAAAAAGTGGCAGTGAGGAGAGGGCGAGCGCCGATGGGCCTTTCTTCAGGACTTGGCGGTAAACGTCTAGCAAGGTGTCCAACTTTGACTCAATGGAGGTCACCTGAACACAGGAGAAAGCAAAGAGAGAAGAACGGCTGTTATGGACATGTCAGATGATCTCAGTATGTCAAATAATTACTGATCCACACGTGTGGCTCTTCATGTCTGAATGACGAGTCAGCTTTCACACTTTCATTTTCTCTGTAATTTAGTGTCTTCTGTCCCTATTTTACAATCAAACTACCGGTACCTCAGTACACTTTGTGCTATTTTAGTCAATCAGACAGTTTTTAGCATTCATATATGAAAAGATTCGCTGGTAGGGGCTGAGATGGGGTAGAAGCAGGGCAGCAGACCTGGGACCAGAAAGCCCCAGGTTTGATCACCAGCCATTCCCACATGTCGTGGTGTCTGAGCAAGACACCCAATCCCCAGCTGCTCTCCTCCTTTTGAAATCAGCTTCAGCTTTAGCTGCCCTTTTGCTACTTTTGCTTTTGGCTAGCCTTTTGCAACCTTTTACTTGGCAAACTTTTGGATACTTTTATTTGAATTTCACTATTTTTCACAATCCGTTTTCTACCATAGCGTTTAGCTACATTGTTGCTCCTTTTAGCTAACCTTTTGCTACTCTTATTTATTAAACTTTACATAACCAGGTAAATCCCACTGAGATCACATATCTCTTTTGCAAGGGCGGCCTTGGCCTGATGGCTAGTTTTTAGATAAGCTTTTGCTACTTTTTGCTAGTCTTACACTACTTTTGACTTTAAGCTTACTAATTTAGCTACTTTTTTGCAGCTTTTAGCCACCGTTCTGCTTTTTAAATTATTTTTTAGAGTACAGTAATTCCTTGTTTATCTTAAGGTTTAGCCCCCACAATAAGTGAAAAACCTCAAAGCAGGGATAGTAGTACTACAAAATAGTAGTAAGTAGTATTTAGTATTTCAATATATGTATATTAAGGCTTTATAGACCCGTCCCACACTCTTGCAATATTCTAAACAATGTTTCTAAACTCTAAATGTTCTAAAAGAGCACAGAATGTCATGATCTCCACTCTCTGCCACGACCACGTCTCTGCTCCATTCACACCTGTTACTCCCAATCTCCCTCCTTAAATAAATAATTTAAATTTAAATACAGTAACATTTTAAATAAACAATCCAATTGATTATTTAAAATGTTACAGTATTTAAATTTAAATTGTAGATATACAGTACTAGAAAATGAACCCCCAAACAAAAAAACTGAACGCGGAAATACACACGGCTCATGATAGACGGCATGAATTTTTGTTGTTGTTGCTTCAGTTCAGCTTTTATTAGCTTCTGTTCTTGTTTTTATTGAAACAACTCAGTTTTACCTTCATCAGCAAATTTCAGAATCAAACATTCACTGCATTTCCACAGAAAATCTTCAACCACCTCCTACAGATCTATCATAAAATTTTTTTTTTTTTTTTTTTTTTTTTTTTTTTTTTTTTTGGTACAACTTTCTAAAACAATTCTGCTTGAAAACCTTTCCCTGCTTTGATTTTTCATAAACACACCTGTCTTTCCACTTTGCACACACGTCCTAGCATGCTCATGCCGTCCAGTGAGTCTCCGTCTGGGTGCAGTTTGTCTCTCGGCTTCTTATCCACAGGAATCTGTCCTTTGCCCAGAATCTGATCCACTCTGAGACACACGAACGTGCAAGTGTTATTCCATTAAAGATTGATGCTGCTGTAACATAAGAAGGCACAGAGGCTGCAGTCTAAGCTCTCCAAAGTCAGAAAACAAACCTGAAGCAACATTAGTAAGTCAAACATCACACTTCACTCCAGCACTGCACTCACTTTCATCATTTCTCTACTCAGTGCAGTGTTACTGGTCTTGAATTATTGTGCACGCTGATGTGCAAAACACAGCAACTCTGTTTCTTTCGGCTTCACGCCACATAAAAACAATTGTAAAAATGCATAAAATGCATACAGGTTAGTATAGAATACATTCAGCCTATAGAAGGAATTTTACCAGCTTCTTAATAAAGAAAAACAAAGTAAATGAGTAGTGGGTGCACTGAACTGGGGTTAGTCTACAAATGTGTGTCAGATACTGGTTATGAAATCCGGCAGTAGTAAAAGCGGGAGTCAGATGTTATAAGAAGTCAACATTTTATTTGACACTTTTTATAAAAAGGATCTGAAACCACAAATTTCCCAACACTTCACATGTAGCAACTTCTCTGGAATACTATACTTTATTTAAATCTACACTAACACTATATTATATTATACTATAATATTATACTAATATTGCTTTAAACTGAAACCTTACTGATAAAGTAATTTATTTCCCAAACACAAAATACATTTAACAGGATTTCCTAATTGTATATGTATTTTTTGACACACACAAAAAGTATTTATAGCTCATCCTGCACAGCCGTAAAGACTTTTGTGGCCAAAAAAATAAAAATGAAATAAAATAAAAAATAAAAATAAAAAAGCTTTTGTTTTTGCCTCTTTTGTGGTCCTGAAACAAAACACAGGAGGTGGTTCATCATCACCTACTGGAATTGACAAATCAAGAGCTGGGCTTATGGGAGCAGACCAGCCTCCGCTCAATCTGGTTTTACTGGAAAATTAAATATACAGTAGTTATTAATAATAAACAACACTACGCTAGTCTTCACGGCAAGTTTAAAGGAAAGAAAAGCTCCAAAGACAAGTTCACGTTGAAAAAGGAGTGGAGATGTTTTTTTTTTGTTTTGTTTTGTTTTTTTTTCATGATCTTGTGTTTCCCCTCACACATGCTGGACAGAAACAGGAATAAATGGTTAAGATATAAAAAAAAAAAAAAAAAAAAAAAAGTGATTGTCATTAATGTCAGCCATTTCTACACTTTCTACACTGCAGGAGCCCGTTATTCTCTCTGAACCCACGGTGTTAAAAATGAACACACTTCAACACAAAGAACACGCAGCGCACATTCTTTTAGGAGTACAGTACTGATGAGGAGAGTCTGCTTCTCAGTTAACATCAGAGCTAGAAACATCTTCCAGCGCAAAACTGACCGACAAAACAATGTCCTGTACACATTAAAGCTCTGACACCCCCTGGTGAATTCACAGCTTTGCTTAAAATTTAAAATAATATGGTCTGTTAAAGTAGAAATCTAAACTTTAAATGAGCAAGCAACTCTAAAAAAAAATAAGCTTGGATCAAAAAACATTGAACAATATTGCATTAATGTAACATTTATTTAAACGTAGTTGACGCAAGATAACTATTTTTTTTTTGTATTAAATGCACAATAGTGTTAATTTAAAAAAAAAATGGTTTTAACTTGAATAAAAGTGTTAATGCGTGCTGTTTGTCCCTGGCAAGCTTGGCAGCATTAAACAGGGAGCAGATGACAAAACCATCAGTGCAAGGCAGGTCTGACCCAGCTGGTGACCGTTTCATCCGAGCCTGGCTGCAATATGACTGCAGGGAAGGAGAGGAAAAATTCTTGACCCGGCCCCTAAATGGCCTTGGAGGGGGGCCCACAACAGTGTCCAGTCTGGGAGAAAAAGGGCACACAAGTACACATACACATGCCCTATATAAATTAAAACAATATATGTTTTTCTGTTTGAAGTGCTCTACAATACAAAAACCCACTCGCTGAATTTCTTATTTAGGCATTAAAAATCATACCAAGGGCAGAAAATGTCCAAATTTGTCACCAAATAACCTTAAATATTTAAATATTAATAACCTGTAAAGCAGACACACTAATAGTTTGTCAGCGATATTATAAAATGCGGTGATAATGTGCATTTCTTCTCCTTGTCTAGAACTTCCTGACCTGGTTTGAAGACTTTTGATGCGACAGAGCATGTCCAGGTGTCCTGCAGAGTACTGCTCGATGACGTCCTTCACATCATATGGGCGTAACGTCTCCTTGAACTTCTTCTTAGCCACATGGAATTTCATGATCCTGCACAAACAAATAAAACACAAAGAACAAAAACACCTTAAAGGCTGATTGTGACTAGAGATGCATGTAATTGCTAAAATGGACCAGTAGATGGCAGCAGAAACCTTAAAATCTCCAGCGTTAAAGTTCATTTTTAGGGTTTACAGTAATACAGAAAATTAAAACCTTTATACAGTATACTGTACTGTCAAAAGTATTTAATGTGAGCAATGACGAACAAGATAAGTGACCCTCGTGTCATTTTCT
>JARVGV010000001.1:52204464-52224388 GCA_031762435.1 Hypsolebias longignatus
GTCAAAAGCAGATTGCAAAAGCTGGAAAGCCTTAGCAACTGTTTTAGCTCGACAGTAAACAACTGTGTCATCAGCATTGACATGTAAGGATGCATCAGGGATGCTCTGACCTACATTACCTATGTAGATTTTAAAGTACTGCAATGAGCGGCCAGCCTTAAGAAATAAGATGGAAGTTCATCTGGTCCTGCAAATTTATTTTTAGAGTCAAGACCATTTAACAATTTATTAACCTCACCAACTGAGCACGGAGAAAGAGAAAAGGTGTGATTTACTGAAGAATGACTTGTTTGAGAGATAAGTTTGACTTTTAGGGGAAGTGGCTGATTTTCCTTTAGTAACTGTTTCAAATAAAGAACTAGAAGGAACACAATGTTGAAACAGTTCAGGATCTCGTGCTTATTTGGCACTGGAACAGAGTTATCAAGAAGTTGTGATGGGAGATCAGATGTTTGTGAGCTACCAGAGAGAGATTCAATGGTTTTCCAGAATCTTTTAGGGTCATTTAGATTTTTGGAGGTCTGTGATAAGAAATAATTGTGTTTTGTGGCTTTGATGGAAGTTGTAAATTTATTCCTCAGCTGTTAAAAACTCAACCAATCAGTATCTGAGACAGATTTTCTTGCTACAGCCCAATGATGGTCTCTCCTGTGCAGGAGGTCAGCTAGATTAGGAGTAAACCAGGGGCTGTCTCATCTTTTCTGTGAATTTCTCATTACGTGATTGCTACCTCCTGTTGTGGAGCAAATGGTAGAATAGGAAATACCCTCCATTTGTCTCTCCATCCTTCCATCCAACCATCAATCTCTTTATCCATGAAAGTTGTGAGCATGGTGCCTTGAAAAGTGAGTGAGGTATCAACTTCCATACTGTGTGTTTTACATCTAGGCATAAGAAAGATTCTCTCAGAATATTGGGTTGCAACATCAAAATCCAAAATGCTGCCATAAATGCCAGTACACCTTAAGAGCTGAATGCCTTGAAAAATAAGTGAAGTGACAACTTCCATTTTGGTGTGGCTGCATCTAGGCATAAAAATGGTCCTTATTAAAATCTGGGTTGCCACATCTAAATCCATTATGACTGACGCATAAATGTATGTAAACCACCTCTATCATTTGAGGAAACTATGCTGTCTCTTTTGTGTTTTGCTTAAAACTAAAGTTTCCTTAAATGGCTGTGGGGCCTTTGGTGTGATCAAAGAACTGCAAACATTCACTATTCAAATCCCTCAGCAATGGGGGACATCAACATTCTGACCAAAATGTATGCATTTTTGGAAGGACATACAGCGGCAACATCAGCTAAGTGTAACAATACCAGCCTGAGGGCCCTCCTTGCAGGAATATAATCAGAGTCAGAGAGTCTTTATTGTCATTTGCACCACATGTGGTACATGTGATGAAACGAAATTATGTACAAAGAGTCCCAGTTACATCCAACAATAAAATGTAAAAGAAAACATTACTAAGATCTAAGATGTGAACTAAGAAAAACACCAACTAAAAATACACTAAGCACTAACATCATAGAATAACACTACTCCAAACAGCAGCACGCTTTAAAGTTCATCTTTTGTCATTTGTACATCTGTGGGTTAAAATAAAGTTGAATTAAAGGCAGTCTCTCTTCTTTAAACATGTTTGAAATAAATATTCCTGAGATTCCAATAATTTTGTCTTTTTATGATTTTCAGCTGAGTTAACAGATAGTCATTAAAGTGAAAACAGGATTTTATGATAAAGCTGGCACTGTCTATTTTATTATTTTTTTGAATCTTCAATGCTAAAAAAAAAAAATAAAAAAAATTTATGACCAGCTCCGCTGATCTCACCTGGTCCTCTTCCCCTAAAGCCTCGGAACCAAAACTAAAAACTAAAATCCTGTGTCATATTCCCGGCTCCGAGTTCAGCTGTGACTCGCAGAAGGCCGTTTCCTGACCCCGTCCTCATGTAATTATGAAGGCTGAACCACAACCTGAGCAGACAGGCAGACTGGGACAGGTCTGGGACGAACGGTGGAAGCGATTTTTATAAACATTTTAAGTATTAACAAAACTTTTTTTTAATTGCTTCAACAATTTTTAAAAACATTTTATGTATAAAAACAAAATATTACTTTATTTAAAAATTGCTTCCACCGTCCGTTCCAGACCCACCCTGCTCTGCCTGACTGCTAGGATTGAAATTTGGCCTTCATGATTACACAAGGCTGGGGTCTGGCAATGGCTTTCAGCGAGTCACCAGCTCGTATGATCCTTCACGGCAACCAGCGGAACTCTGAGTACGCAAGGCTGGGATCCGGAGCCCGCGGAGCCGGGGAAATGACGCCCTGCCCGGCTTGGCTCCGAGGCTTCGGAGCAGAGGACAGAGTGAGACTAGTAGAGCTTCATCCAGCTCACTCTGAATTTTGTCGTTGACCACCCACCAAGCACAGAAAACGCCAGCACGTCAGCATTAGACCAAGGTGTTGTCATTACTGGTTTTAAAATCTTTAAAATAGGTCCAGCGGCTTTTCCGGTACGAGAAATTGCAAATGGCAGATCAATGTTTTGAAAAGTTTCTGGAAGATCCAGTGAATGCGCCCCCGACCACAGGACAGTGTTCTGACATCATGTTTTAGTACCTACTCATTCGGGTAAGAACCACAGAGCCAATGGTCCTGAAAATAGTAACAGGTGCTAAGTACCGGTACTAATGGAAAAGCCTCAGAACAGGGCCGAGTCGGGTCCAGTCGGGCCATACCAGTACTAATGGAAAAGGGGCATTAGTCTCACTGAGTTACATGGACGCATTTAAAAGAGATACCTGTTTTAGACAGAACATATGAAGTACAGACGACAATAACAATAAACTACAGTTAAAATTAAAGTAGTATTATAAAACAAATCAGGGTGCTGTAAACAAGGTGAAGTAAGATGTTTTGACATACCTTTGATGTTGCACCAGACGAGGACTCTGTCTTGCCAAAGGGCATCTTTACCAGCAGCTTTCCTGGAGTCTTCTCAATAACTCGCTTCATGGCTACGCCTTCAGTAGCTTGTCGCAGCTTTCCACTGCCTACACAAACACAAAACCAAAAAAAAAAACACAAACGTAAACAAAAAAACAAAAGCAGAGATGAACAACTGAAAAGGCACTTATAAAAGCTGACACCTGGTTCACTTTTGTCATCACTGAGTACCTTTAGGTCGCCCACGGCCTCGCCCAGATGGTTTCACCACATTTGGTTTCTTGGGAGGGCGTTTCTCACGACGAGATGGGCTTCCACGCCCAGTGACAGTAAAATCAAAGTCATTGGGGTCTGTGGTTGTGTCACCAATCTTCTCAAAGTAAGCAAGAAGTTCTACCTTGGAACGAAAAGCTTTCCCCTCCGAGCTTGAGAGCAGAAAACAACAAAACACCAAGATCAGTGCAACTTGGAAAAACAACAAACATCAACATTTTAAGTCTTTCTGTTTACCCTAGTGCATCATTGGAAACCAGGGCTTACTTGATCAGGTAGACATCAAACTTTCCTGCAGAACGCCCAGACTTCCTCTGCTTCAGTTTTCGGGTCCAGCCTTCAGGCAGTGAGGGGTCTTCATACATTGGTCCCCGGTCCCGAATGATGGAGCGCCGCTGCCTGGGAGATTCTTCAGAGTCACGCCCAGGTGCAGACTCTGATCCTGGTCCTGTCTCTGAAGAACCCGGAACTGGTTCCAACACCTACAGGAAATAAGTGAACTGAAACATCTGGAGCTCACCTTGAATGAAGCTCTGCTGTTTGAATGAAGGTAAAATAATTCTTCTAAGTGTTTGCCTGTTCTGTACCTTGCTCTGTGGCTCCGCCCCTGTGGCTGTTATCTCTACCCCCTGCTCGACTTGGTGATGCTCCCTACGAGCCTTCTTGCTCTTACTCTGAGAGGGGGACTGTGCGTCAACCTGTCTCTCATCACCTTCATGGTCCTCCACCCTGAAGAATATTTGAGCCGTTACATCAAAGGTTCTGCTGAGTTCAACCAGTACTTTTATAAATCCATTTGAATATTTTAAAATATCAATTCAAACAAACCACAACCTGTATTTTATTAACCCTTGCCTTCTATGGTGACAGACAATCAGGTAACTACCTTTCTGTTTTTCTGTCTGTTAGCAAAACATGCCCTGAACCAGTGGAAATATTTGAATGGAACTCTTAGAAATACTGTATTAATCGTTCATTTTCATTCATTCAATCTTTATTTCTCCAGGTTAGTCTCATTGAGCATCAAGGATTCATTTACAGTCAGAATCAGAATCAGAATAAACTTATTATCGATGCACTGAGGTGCAGCAAGAACATGTGCATACAGTCGTCTGAAGATGGGCAGAGTGCACAAAGCTGCTACTACAAAAGCGCAGCCCTCTTATTCTTATTCAGAATAAGATTTTGCTTACATGAAAAAAGGGAAGAAAACATGAAGACAGAAGGTATAAAAAAATATCTCTCACACCGTGTCCTAGACAGGGCATGATTTGAGGCATCAAAAAAAAAATTACCACAGAAAAACAACATAAATAGACATTCATTCAACCTTTATTTAAACAGATAAATCACATTGAGCCTTGAACACTCATTTACAAGTGAGATCTGTTGACAGACAATAAAAGTGGTGAAAAATGACACAGGGTTTGGAGACAAAATAAAAATTCCTAAAATATTTTTAACCTCTGTTTGAAGGTCAAAAATGTGTTAATGAAAATTAAAAAAAATCTCACACACAAGCACATAATGATGCCGACATTACGCAGAGGGGGGTGGTGTGGGGGCACGACTCAAAGGCAGCGAGCAGCCAGCACGCAGAGGCACTGCAGAGTTCAGATAAAATCACTCAGTTCATATATAGTAGTTCCCTCTGGAGAGATCTGTGCACACTCGGGGGAGCTGCCGAGGACAGCCAGAGACAAATCCAGAGTCCTGAAATTATGACAGAATGTTTATTCAGCTGGGCTCCTCTGAGAAGTCTGGAATTCCTCATTAGAAGGTTTGGGAGAGAGCGTCAGGTTTACAAAACTTCTCAGGCGTGTTGAGATAAGACGGTCTGTCAAGACCAGTCAGGGAGCCGAATTTCAGATAAACACGATTGTTTTGGGGACAGGCAGAACTTTAATGACATCTACCTTCAGTCTGTGTTGGTCCACTCACTTTCGAAATGTCCAAATTAAATGACCATACCAATAGAATGTGCCTGAGAAAATCCCTGAGATCTAATCCATTCAGCCAAATGTCTGGGTTCTCGAGACATGAACCAAGCCATCATGTGAGGCAGGCAGCCTGACCAGATCCAGATTTGCTGCCAATGTCTTCCTTGTTTGTTGATAGACCAGGAACCAGAAAAATTCAAAAAGTTATCATAAATCCAATTAAATATGTTTCCTTAAGACCCACAGATGACAGCAGAGATAGACACATCATCAAGTCTTCCAAGTCGATGAGATATCCTGCTGTGTGCATGTCAGCAGGGCAAGTTGGCTCGCCTACAGCCTGTCTTCTCTTTAAAGAAATGCTATCAGTTGTGTTGAGGGACCAACTGACCAAACTGAAGTCCATAGTTATGATTCGAAAGATTTTGTAGAAGAGAGGCTTTCAGACAGTTTCACAGACAAGACAAAGCAAAAAGCAAAGCGGAGACCGAGAGGAGATGTCCGCCCTTGAGGAGAGCAAGTGTTGAATGGAAGATATGTGGGGGCAGTTATAAAGGACATGGAGGTAGCTGGAGTGAGGACAGAGGATGCAGAGGACATAGTGGCATGGAGAAGGATGACTCACTGTGGCGACCCCTGAAGATGGAAAAGCCGAAAGAAGAAGAAGAATATTTTAAAAGGCATTTTACATATTACAAATATTACATGTTGTTGCAGTGGTTCCCAAACTTTAGCTATGACCCAAAAATGCTAATGACAAGGTCCCACATTATATACAATGATCTCTAATAACCCTATTAAACAAGGGTAAAAAGACAAGTCTTAACAGCCATCATTTTAATAATTACTTCTATTTTTAATATGTGTAATAAATATGGTAGGAATATGCCATAAACACTTATTTATCAATATACTGTATCTTGATATCTGGGGATCATCTAGGACTCATACATGATGTTTCAGGACCCATAATGTGGTCCTGACCTCAACTTTAGGAACCACTGTGTTACCAGATAAGAGGTTCAGGTATAGTCCAGCAACATGAAGCAGTTTTGAGTTCATTTTCTCAAGCTAATCCCCAAAATGTTGACTATTTTTGAAAAGTTGACATGCTTTATGAATAATTCACCGAGTGGTACTAATGCTCAACAGGTACAAGATGCTGATGCACAGGGTCAACAACTAGCATAAAAATGTAAAATATATTTCCAAGTTTAAAAAAAAAGGCATAAACAATTTAAAAAAAATGTACACACCAAAGGGGAATTAAAATTTTAAATTAAAAAAATTTACTCTAAATGTTTCCCAGAGAAAATAAGCTTGTTGTTTAAACTAAATACAAGGTAAAGTGCCTTGCTAAGGAATCTTTTTCCCAAATTAAAGGAGATTAGGATGTCAAATCTGATCTCAAAAGTTAATAATTCCTTTCAAAACTATTTCACACTCAGTTTGGATTGAATTCCCCTTTAGCTTGTAACAAAGAAACAAGGTCTGGACAGCATTCGACAGGCAGCAGGCAGACTCAGATGAAATCCTTCACAGGACTGGCATCACTGAAAGGGGGGATTGGGGGATCAATTCTCTTTTTTGTTTTTTTTCTCCATGCTATTAGTGAGTCCTTCCCACATGGACTGAGGCCAGGGCAGGGAGGGTGCTGCTGCACGTACCTCCTATATTTCCAAGAATACTTTCTGAAGAGACTCCCATTAGTTTGAGCCTTACTAAAGAAAAAGAGGGAAGTAGAAAAGGGAAGAGAGAAGAACGGAGTAGGTGAAGAGGAGTGGAGTGGTGGATGGATAAAATCTTTGCTGTCAACACTGATAGACCATCACCACTCTGAGGAGGGCAGGGGACACATTTCAAAAAGGAACGGGTCAGGGTTGAAGAAGGACCCACCTGAGCTCAGGTTTCTGTCATTTCTTGAAGAATCTACATTTACGCCTGCCACAGAATCAGCTGGAAAACAGGCTGTGCTCACATTCATCTTAGCTTTAGATTAAAAGGGATGCTTGTTCATGTTTTGTCTGTGTGTTTTAATGACTGTCTGTTAGCAAAATATTTCATGACCCACTGGACACATTTTAACGAAACTTGCAGAAAGCAATCATTGAATGTGCACATAAACTGCTAACTTTGGTATTAAACCTGCGTCAATGTGGCTGCCCTATAAAATAAAATAAAAACACACAACATATCTAAACCTCAGTCTAACTTTTCTGATGTTTATGTAAAATTTGGTGTGGTAGTAGCTGAGACTGATCACCAATTCCTTTTCCTCACTCGCTCCTGTGCAAGACGGATGCGTTTCTTCCCTCTCCTGTCCTCCTCCTGCTTTTTTTTTTTGCTCTCTGTCTTGTGTATCGGAGCTTCTATTTACACATCTTCTGAATCGTAAATTACTGATATGGTCAGCTGGACTTTCAATGAAATTGATAAAAAATTTTCAACAAGGTGACAAGGTTATGGAGAAACCTCATGCCCCGGTGAGACACACACACAGCAGGGTACGTCATGGATCCGTGGGAGGTTTAAAAGCTGATGCGCTTTTCCGTACAGTCTCAGGAGGACGCCGAAGATGTTTATATAATTGAAATCTTGATAGCAAAGTTTCTGCTTTTTGGCACCAGCGCATGCCTATTTTATCGGCTGTTGAAGAAGACGGCGGCAGCAGTTTTGGCCATGGCAAAGCTGCCGACCCTGTGTGAAGGTTTGGTTTGTGCCTCGAGCACCCAAAATCAGCTGATTTATGAGCTAAACCATAAGATGGAAGCAATTTGTGAGAATTGCAAGCCCTTTCGTCTTCTGGGGCTCGCCAGCGTGTTGGGGACGACCTTGGAGGGAGCTAATAAGCACAGACCAGTGGAATGTCCACAAATCTGGCCATTTTGGATCGAAAGTACCAGCACAACCCAAGGCTGACGAGAAATAACAGTTTCAATGAAAAAAAAATCAATAATTGTAGCTTAACTGAGTCTGACTCTCCCGTTTGACCTTGAAGCAGGCCGACATCATACTTCTCCTGGTATAGTCTGCCTAACTAAGAAGGCTCTATCTTCTCCCCCACCCCACCACCCCAGAACTTCTGTGAATGCACACCAGAGCTGTACTGGCTGACACCAACATCTTAACAGGACTATGGCACTATCTGGAAGTGCTTCATGCACAAATCTCACCATCTTGTTGTCAAATGCAAATGTAACATGTTTATAAATGTGCTTGCTGGTAGAGTAGTTTTTTGACGTCTTAAATCGTGTGAAGAGATGTGTTTTTTTTTTTTTTTTTTTTTTAAAACCTATCATCTCCTCATGGCCTTTCCCCCTTTTTTTATCTAAAAGAATAAAAGGCCACGCTCTTAGGAGCAGCAGCAACATGCACTCCGCCCATCTTTCATACGACTATATGAACATAATCTCAATGTATTTCGGTGCAGTGATAATAAAATGGTTATTCTGATTCTTATTCAATGCATATTCTAAAGGCTAATAGAATGCACAATATTTTGGTTTAAAAATGTGCCAGCAACTTTTTGCAGACAACCCTGCCTGTTAACAAAATTTCTCATCAACTTATTTATGGAATTTAATGAAACCTTTAGGAAATAATCACTAGATATAACTTTACAACAGTTTATTTATATTCAACCCAATTAAAGATGGCTGCCCCAGCCAACTCACCTTAGATAACATACAAATGATATTTGAGTAAATTCTATAGAAATAATTAAAACGTGGTCTGGTATTAGCTGAAAGGCATACACAGCACAAAATAGGTGCTAATCATTTTTCAAGATATTTACTTGAAACTGCATCTCTAATTGTTGGAGTTGAGCCTGTTTGTCTGTTAGCAAAATATCTGATGAATCATTGAACAGAAGTTTCAGAAACTCTCAGATAGTAATCACTGATTATTCCTTTACAACTGATTAACTTTTCGAGCTAACCCAATTTAAGGTGGTTGCCACAGCAAACCGACATTAGCGAACAGATCATTGACTCTGTCTTGATCGTTTTAACAAATACCGAGCTCAGATTTTGTGTTGAAGCAGCTAAGAATCATACTTTGACATTTTGTCACAACACATGAGGACGTGCGTGACGTTTATTTTCAAGGTTTGACAACATGGCTACAACTTTTGTCATTTCTCAACACAAAATGGTTTTGGGTTCACATGTTGGCACAAAAAGCTGCAGGAGAAATGCATCACTTCAAGAAACGCCAGGACTTTAATCAAAAAATTTATTTGGCGATATCGTCCAAATTGAAAGCAACCAAAGCGTCAAACGCTTTAAAGCAATTTCTGCTCATTGTGTTTATTAGTTCCTTCTTTTTTCTCTGTTTTCCACATCACAGACGTAGAATCCAACTCCAACTGCACCACAAAGTGCAAACAAACTCCACACGCCCCACCTGTCTGCACCCATAAACCAAGGCTTTAACCCCATTATCCCTAATTTCATGTTGCTTTTCACTGCCAACGCACAGCTGACTTACACTCAGCACGACGTCCGCTACAGCACTTTGTGGTGCGCCAAACGTTTACTACTGTCGGTGTTTACAAGTCTGCCTAAACAAAAAATCACAAGCCGTTTTTACAACGGCACCTACCGCCGCCGAGCTGCCGAGAGTCGACGGCCTGTGAAACCACTAACGACGCAGCGCTCCCTCGGTAAAAAGACACACGGAGAAAAGAAGCGGCGTCGTAAAAGTCTGCGTAATTATGATTTAACAAGTGCAAATTGGACTTGGCTGCATGAGAAGTTTCTAAGAAAAGAAAAACACGATGACATGAGCTTTTTAGACAAGAGCATTTCTGGGGAATACGAGTTGTTGTTGAAGCAACAAAGCCCAATTAAATACCATCGATTTCAATAATGAGAAGCACATTTGTTTATGTGTTTGGCTGAGAGAGCAAACAAATCTTTTTTTTTTTTTTTTTTTTTTTTTTTTTTACGTGTTGCCTCAGAAGCTACTGGCTCAACACAACGACCGCAAATGATGACAAAGCAGCGCTGAACTGTAAAAACTATACTGGAATAATTAAACTCACAAACCTCCTTCTGTCATTTACCCCCATCTACCCTCGCTTTTTTCCTCCTCTCCCACCCCCCTCCGTCTTTTTTCTACTTCAGTCTCCTAAGCTGCACGTTTGATGAGTTATATGAACACCATGTCAATGGAAAAAGCGGGTAATGGTACAGACGTGGTACAGACGTCTGTCTTTGAAGGCATGCGAGTGTGAACATATCCCCCCTCCCCCTGCACGCACGCACAAGAGAAAAGACAACCATCAACACTTTCTGCCCAGGAGTCAAGTGAAGAGAAAGAGTAAAGGAGAAAGAAGAAAAGATTTAAAAGAAGAAAAACGAGATGAAACACGTTGTTTCTTCACTAAATGTCACCGTAAAGTCCCTCGTCTTACTTTATCTGTGTAAGTAAAAACACGTCCCTGTTTGTATTTTATTTTATTTGCACTCTGTTTAGTTCAATACGTGGCAATCGAGCAAATGAATGAACATACTGGTACTTTTTTCCAGTACAAAAACAAAATAAAGCTCTAAATCTTCATGTAAGGCAGTGGGTTATAATATCCAAAATCATTCGAATGTGCTACTTTGAAGATTTAACGTGAACGTCACAGCTTACTTCTCTTTTTTAATTGTAATTTTTTTTTAAACACTGGCTCCTTGCAGTGACACACCAAGCTGTTTCATAATGGTACTGTTCTAGTCATAGTACTTGTTTTTTTACACAATAAAACAAAAATAAGAAAAAACAACTTGTGCCCCAGCATCCATTTCTGCTATTCTAGTTTATTTTGAAAGGGTCATAAAGTGGAAACTATGACCACAGGTGAGCTCAGCTCCACTTGGATCCATTGGACTGGTGAAGATTAAGGAATTAAAAAAAATAAAAAATTGAAGCTGGACAGATTAGCAGCAGTATATGTGTTTGATACTGAAGTCTCAGTTTCATTGAACTGGTTATTAGCTACAGGACTTGTGTTTAAAATTTTGAAGAAAAAACATTAATGGATGAATCAAAGTGTGTCTTTGCTTAAAATGACCATTCATATTTTGTAATGCTTGATGACCTAAAGTGACACTTATGAAGGAACCAATGAAAACTATATTACATGCGTCATGGTGTAATTTCTCTTGCATTTTCAAAGCTATATTTTTGTTACCAACTCTTGAAATCGCTCCTATTTTCCCTTAACTAGAAAAGGTTTTAACAACAAAAACTAAAAATAACCCAATGATTGACAACATCAATCAATCAATACACCAACAAGTTCAAATGCATCAGGGATGTCCCAGCATAATCACATGGACTGCAATCTATAAATGACTTTCAGCGATGCACAACTACATCCAAACCAATAAAGAAAAATCAATCACACTAGACATTTCTAAATGTGCAATGCATGATCCAAAAAAAAAAAAATAAATAAATAAATAAAAAACTGACTGAACAACCCATAAAATGACTTTAAACTGGGTGAAATGTTATCACACACCATCAACAAACAATCACATGTTTAATGCGTGTGTGTTCCTGCATTTGTAATATTTAGACATACAAACCTGTATGTAGTCTCTCCCTGCTCTTTCCTTCAGTGGTTAGTGGAATACAAAGGAGGAGACAAAGGGAGAGGAATCAGTCTTCTAGCTAATTAAAACAGCACTACAAAGACGTTTCCACTGATGGATATGGAAGCCATCAAGCCAAGAGACCTTGAGTTACAGTTAGCCAGCGTTTTCTTTTCAAGCACATGCAAGTCCCGGCCATGCACAGTCAGGTTAAGCATTAGTCCTGAGTATAGCGTGAGCCTATCTGAGAAAGTAGTCGTCACTTCTGGACACAACAAATGCACATGATGCATTAAACTACCACAACTGAAATGTATTAATGAATCATTTAGAGGATTTTTTTTTTTTTTAATTAAAATCAAAAAATTGCCTCATGTTTCACATTATTTTTTTTATTCCAGCACAAATATATTGATATTCATTCAACCTTTATATACACAGGTTAGTCTCATTGAGTCACGATAACTCATTTACAAAAGAGGCCTGTTATATTCCTGATGGAGTTGATGCAAATAGCACAAGACATGCTACTTTGTACATAGCTAGCTGCTATCACTATTATTTGTGGGTTTAAAAAAATTACATGTAATAAACAAATGACACATATTAAATGTTTATAAAAGGGTTTTCACAAACCGCCCTGAATTTGTTTGTGGAATTATTTTCAGACGGCATTAAATCTCTGGTCTTAGCCACACTGACTAAATGTTAGTGTCAGTCTGAGACAAATTAATTTATATTTCTCCAAAGAACTCTATAACAGGTTGGATATTAAATAAAAGTGAAAATGCAAAGGCACTGAAGCACCCACATTATTATTATATATATAATATAGTTTTGTCTGTTTTCCTACCCTGCAGTTTTGATAAAGCAACAGCAAAATGCATTTACTACTCCAACAATGAAGATATGGTTTGCATGTTGTATTTTGTAGACAATATTTACACAAAAACTTGAGAAGTTTTCTTATACACAACAATAAGATTTCAGCTTAAATGGGTGAGCAAAACAGATTGTTACACAATGAGTAGAAAGATCATTCAAAGTTTAATTTGGTCACAGAAAGTTGTTCTGAACTAATATTTTGATAAATTTAACGATTTGTTCACAATCGCAATTCAGGCTTTATCATTTTTGAAGGTATGTCCGTGGTATGTTCAAATGAGAATTGATGTTGTACAATCTAACTTTTAACCTGCCTTAACCGGTAAAATTTTGCAAACCATTTATTTAACTCATTTTTATGTTATTCATTTAAACATAGGGATTTTAACCATGTTTTACTAACATTTTATTATCAACTCATCCCATATACAGACAATGCAAACTTATATTTTAATATATTTTTATTTTTCATTTTCTTATCCTTTAATGTTCATAACAGGAAGTAAATGGTCTTTGTAACTAATGTCATATTTCCTACATAAAACAGCAAAAGCATGAAAACCAACGTGTGTGGCTATTAGAGTCTTCTTCTGCTCAGGACTCAAGAACTTCAGAAATACATCATAAAGTTTTTGCAGAATAGCTGTTTATTCGAGACTTTCTTTAAACACAGTGTTTCTGTTTGACTGTTCTAAGTGTGCCACTAGGGAGTGACAAACACTGGTTTGTGGTTACCATGGTGACCCTAACGAGACATTGCCCACAGCTACAACAAGCCATTTAGTCTTGATTCTCTTTATACTTCTTATAAAGCTCATACATCAAAACATAGACAATTTTTTCTTAGATTATTATGAAATTTTGGAGCAGTGACTAACTAAACTATGGCAATAAACACCTTGACTTGCACCATTCATTAAGATATTTAACACCTGACTGCAGATACTACAGCAGGCAAGTCACAAGGGACTGTATGAACCTAATATAAAGTTAAAAGTGTGTTAAAGATGATTACACGCCGAGCAAGACACAGCTGCATGAAGAGAAAAATGTTAGTGAAAGTAGAACAATGGTTACAGCGCATCACATTAATCAGTCAAGACCAGATACATGGGTGAGGACAAGCAACGAAGGAGAAGGTGGAGCAGCGGCAGCCATGTTTGTGAGTCTGTAAGTTGTTACCTACTTGGCGGGGCTGCAGGTATGCAACGCCTTTAAATGAGGCTTCCAGGTAGCAATGGAAACCGAGTTCTCATCAGCAGCATAACTACGCCAGACACACTACGTGCAAAGTCGACAGGATAAACGATGATAAAGGAACAATTAATGAAATGTAGGAAAAACAAAAATAAGGGGCGGGTTGGGGGTGGTTGTTTTAATTTGGGTAGGATGTGAGAAAGATGGTGAGGAGAAGACAAAATCAGAACAACTTGATTAGTTCCTTGGGGTAGTGTGGATGCAGTGCAGTTTGGTGGTTGTTGCGGGGGACGTGGGGTGGTGATGGTGGTGGGGTGGGGGGGATACATGCCTGAGGGGGGGGAGAGCACTTTGGTAGTGATGCCAAGTGGCTCTGAGGTAGGGACGAGCGCCGTCAGTGGAGTACAGACGCCAAGCTGCCTGGGTGGGGGAGGGAGCAGAGATGATACACACAAACACAAAAAAACACCACAGAGAAGAGTGAATGCACAAACATGGTGAGGAAATGAGGCTGTTTTATGTAAACATTTGACATAAACAGGGATCATATAACCTGCTGGCACCAAATCAGAAGTTACCAATATTCATTTGGGGTTTATAAATTTTATATATGCTGATGATACACAGTATTTGTCCATGAAACCCAATGAATCCAATCAGCTACTTAGACTACAAGCATGTCTTAAAGATATAAAAACCTGGATGACCCTACATTTTCTGCTTTTGAACACAGACAAGACAGAGGTTTTACTTTTTAGACCTGAGCATCTTGGGAATAAATTTTCAGCCTTTTGTCCTCCTTGGATGGCATTAATCTGGCCTCCAGCTCTAATGTTAAAAATCTTGGTGTTATTTTCTCTCAGGACAAGTCTTTTATTCCCCACATAGAACCGCCTTCTTCCACCTGTGTAAAATCCCTAAATTAGAAACATCTTATCTAAAAATGATGCAGAAAAACTGTTGTTATGTCTAGACTGGACTATTGCAATGTTTTTTTGTTTTGTTTTTTTAATCTGGGTGTCCAAGTACTTCTTTAAAAAGTCTTCAGTTAATCAAAAATGCTGCTGCCAAAGTCTTAACTGAAGTTAGTAGGGGAGATCATATATCTCCAGTTTTAGCTTCTCTCCATTGGCTCGCTGTCAAGTCCAGAATTGAATTCAAAATTTTACTTCTAACCTACAAAGCTCTCAACAACCTAGCTCCATCTTATATTACAGATGTTATTGTTCCATATTTTCCTAACAGAGCACTTCACTCTTAGACTGCAGGTTTACTTGCAGTTCCTGGAGTTTCCAAAAGCAGAATGGGAGGAAGATCTTTCAGTTATCATGCTCCTCTCTTTTGGAACCAACTTCCAGATTCTGTCCATGAGGCTGACACATTGTCCAGTTTTAAGACTTTCCTTTTTGATAAATCCTATAGGTAGAGTTGGCTTGTTATGCTGCTACAGACTTAGACTACTGGAGGACAAATTGACCTCATTTCCTAAATGAATTGTTAAAATTGAATAGTTTTAATTTTATATTATTTCTATCTTATCATGTGATTCTTGACCTGCCATTGTTTATCTGTTCCTACCAAACCCAGTTGAAGCAGATGGTCGCTTGTCCTGAGCCTGGTTCTGCTAAAGGTTTCTTCCTCGTGAGGGATTTTTTTCCTTTCCACTGTCGCCTTCATGCTTGCTCAAGATCAGAGTCTGCACTGAAGTTAAATTCAAAGCAATCTGCTCCTCAGATAAATAATGTTAAATAATTTTATATATAGCCTATATGAATGTTTGGGTTCAACGCCCTGAGATGACTTCTGTTGTGACTTGGCGCTATGTAAATAAACTGAATTGAGTTGAATTATATTTCATTTTTAAATTTTATTTCGCATGACAAAGAGAACAGATGACATTTCTGTGTTCTGTTTTCATTCTAGCATCACTTGCCTTCATGGTACTTACAGAAGCTGCAATATGACATATTTAAGTAATAGGGAACATTTACAGTGATATTTTAATGAAGACTTGGCCTCAGGTGAGTTGGGATATAAATATGTGGATTTTAATATAAGCAGTTTAATGTTTATTGTTTCTTTTTTCTTTAGGTATCCTAATGTCTTTTAAAATTAATTTGAATGTAACATCATATACTGTATATTAGAATTTCCACTCCCAAGTTACATTTGTTACTAATGGACATTATATTTAAATAAATGAACTGAGGGAACTGTAAATAAATTATATTGATTTGGACTTATATGTGAGTAATTAGATTTAAATCAAACTTCTTTACATTGATCCTTTGGGGAAATTTACAGTGGAACAATCCAAATAAAGTCGAAGTGAGCTAAAAGTCTTTATATTTATAGAACATCCAACAGGAACTTCAGCTCAAAGATCTATGATGTTCCAAGTTCAATTTTCTCAGGCAAGGTCCTTTAAATATGAATTAAAGCCAAATGAAGGTGTAGTAAATAAATATCTTATTAATACAAAACAATTGCAATAAGCTGAAAGGTTTGATTTTTAATTTTGCAGAATGGCACTAAGATATTCAGCCAACAGTTTCGCCAGATTATGTGGTTGATCGGTGGGTTCAGTTTGGAAGAAGGCACAATTGTGCTTTCTTTAAACTCTAAACATTTTTAAACTCTTTAAGGCTGATTAAACCTCTTCAGTGGTGCCAGGTCTGGTTATATGATCTGTGTTGCAACTTGAAAGCCCAAACTCTTTATCCACAAGAAGAAAATTAACACTGGCCACCTGCCAAGGACTGGTCAGTTAAAGTTGTTGGTTCTTTTGCTGATCAAGACCACCCTTCTAATCTATCTGAAGAGCCATCATTCCCCAAAACACTAATAAATAATACGTATTAGCGTTTCTGTGAACTGACCAGCTGATGTGGCTCGAGGCCAGTGGTAACTCACTGCCATTCATGCAGACTAATAAACACAACAGCTATTTAAAGCAGGGGACGGGGTGAGAAACATGGATGGGGGCTTGGGGGTGCAGGCACAATAAAAGCAGCTCCCACGTTTCCTTTTGAGTTTACCTGTGGAGAAAAGATGTCATGACATTATGAGCTGAACACATAACAGACGATGATTTGATACAGAGCCCGTAAAACACAACACATGCAGGACTGGACGCTCACTTCAGCTGTTTGGTGTTAATCCAAAATTATTGACATTTTCTCTGATTCAGCACAGTTTCAATAACTTCGATTGCTTTAAACTGATTTACTGAATTTGCATGGTTTGTAGTTGGGAACTACACTCCTTCATTAAACAGACTCAGGACATTATGAGATATGAACAGAGCATAAAGCATGTCTTGTCTCAACATAACATTTTTTTTAGGACACAGACTTGATAAATAAAAGTATAGGATGTGTAATTGTCAGCTTTAAACACTTTCCATATTTCATAAATAGCAAAAAAAAAAAAAAAAGCTACACTGTTTAGATTCTGGATCACATTGTGAGGGGAAACGTTTCAAAAAGCGAGGCAGAGGGAGTTAATAACGCAGAAGAACGGACATCAGATACAGAGAATCGCTGACAACAAACATGGAAACCCACAGGTGCACACTTGTGGTTATGCAGACACCACACAGCAGATATTTATTGTTCATTAAAAAGCAATGCAGCTGGTCTTGTCTATTACAATGACTGACAGTCTGGAGGAGCATCTACCCAGGGATTGATCGCCATGGAAACGGCTAATAAATCCCAGCAGTGTGTTGCGTTTGGACCTGAGACATGACAGCGCTCCTCACACGCCATAACTTATTGTCAGTTGCACTCCTGAACAGCCCAGAGAAAGGCGGGCCATGCACACACACACACACGCACACGGTCACATTATGAAACACCTAAATGTTTCCTCAGAGCGGGTGCATTCGTGCTTTTATTAACACAGAACAAAAGAATGAAAGGTGAAGAAAGTCAAAACAGACATGAAAATCACAGGAAATGCACATAGAGGGGACAACGAAAGTTTTCTGTATTCATCCAGATCTTAAATCCTGCAGGAGCTGCAAGGGAAGAAATAGTTCAGTAGAAGAGAAGTGGTTTTGACATGTGTGTTTCTACCTGGATCAAGCTGGCAGCTGGGTTCCTTCTCTTTTCAAAGTGCTTCTGGCGATGCTGCTCCTGCACCTTCAGGGCAAAACCTGAGCCCAGGATGCCCTACGAGTCCAAAACCCCACATCCGCACAATGAAAACAAGAGATCAAATTCAAAGAAAAAACATTCTCTCTTAATTAAATAGGTGCATTGTCATTGTGTATTCTTATTTCAAATAATCTATTTCACTCACAGCTGGCAAAGCAAAGAATGAGATTCCAAGCAGAGCGAAACAGGCTGATAACAACCTCCCCGTCCACGTCTGTGGGGTTTTATCACCATAACCGATCGTTGTGAGGGTGATCTGAAAGGTCAAAGGTCGACTGTCAGTCATATGAACTATTACACAATTTATTTTGTGTCCATTGGATATCAACTCATAAAGTTGACAATAAAAAAAAAAAAAAAAAAAAACGTTTACGCATGAGAAATGTTTGTCACAATAATTCATTCAGATATTCCTCGACACTTACAGAGCACGGGCAATATTTGACATTTGCACAAGATTGAACAATATATCAGATGAGGAAGGCAATAAAATCTGAAAGAAGCCAGTTTAATTTAGTATTATTTTACACTGTCTTAAAAATCCACATGTTGATCTGAAAACAAACTTTCTTCATGTTTAAACTTGTTAAACCAAAAGAATATAAATAGAGGTCGCTCAATATGAGATTTTTATTTTTATGTGGGATGCAGATGTTCAGGAATCAGGCCAGCTGGTGGCTGATACCCAACATGGTATTTCTGTACAAATATTGATAAATGTGTATTTTTTATGCAACAAAATATAACAATAATTGCTCACTTTAGATAAATGTATATTTAACAAGTCTTAGAAAATCTTGTATATTCAATCAATGAGCCTCAATGACACATTTACAAGAGAGACCTGTTATAAACAAAGAACACAGATGAGGTACAGTTTCTGTGGCCATTCTAATTTAAACATATAACATTATATAGTATTATATTGTAAATAAGAGATAGAAGATCATTATTGCTTAATAAATACATTGTGTGCTGCAGGAAGATGGCTGAAGCAGCTGCTGCATCTTCATTTTCTCAACCTGCTAACTGATTAAGCAGATTAACAGACTGCTGGCTTTAAATGTGTCACACGATGGCAGAATAAAATTGGTTGCCTGCATAATTGTCTTTATCTAGACACATGGCCAGCATCCTAACTTTTTGGCTAATAAAATTAAAGGTATGTCTTAAAATGAGAAAGGGTAAATTTTGGTCTGAATGGGGCAAGGAAAGTTTTTTTTTTTTTTTTTTTTTTTTTGGCTGCAACATGTGGAGAAAAACAAAACAAAACATTTGTTACAACAAGCCAAGAAGGACTAAAGGTTTTAACAGTGCTGTTCTTATTTTTTCAGCTTAAAAAAACAACAATGTTCCACATTAGAAACTACTGCATTTGTATGTGCATATGTGTTAATTTAGAGTTGTTAAAATTAATATTTAAATGTATTAAAGGGATTGTGAGAAACTGAAAGCATCAGAACGAATAAAATGAAAAAAAAAAAAAACTGATACTGAAGAGCGTAACACATAAGCCTCACATTCACAATATTGTAGCAACTGTTTCCTCGAAACTCAATTCCATTTTTGTGCAAATTTTATTTTTTTTGTCTTCTGACAACACAAATTGCTGGAAATGGAGTTGTCCACAAATTTATCTTAATGCACATTTTCAAACACTGTATGAAAGATTTTTCTGTCAGAAATGGCTCGACTTTTTGTTGTCAGATCATTGAAACACCAAAAACTGCTTCTTCTTCTTCTTCTTTCGGCTTTTCCCTCTTCAGGGGTCCCCACAGCGAGTCATTCTCCTCCATCTCTCTCTGTCCTCTGCATCCTCTGTCCTCACTCCAACTACCTTCACGTCCTCCATATCTCCTCTTGGACTTTTTTCAGGCAGCTGCATTTCTAACATCCTTCTACCAGTATACCCACTGTCCCTCCTCTG
>JARVGV010000001.1:52847402-52864312 GCA_031762435.1 Hypsolebias longignatus
TATATCTGTATTTTACATAAACTGATCCATTCAACCTTTGTTTATTTATTATGATTATTTAATAAATAGCAGGAAAAAAACTGCATTAAAATCTTAAATTAGCACACAAAAAAGAGATAACTTTTTTGAAACATCTTTTTAACTCTGCAAATTTTTTAACAAAAACAACATGTTAAAAAGAAATAGAATCTTAACACTGTGCATTTTTAGAAGTTTACAAACAATATAAGCAATAATAGAAATGCATTTCTGTTTTATTGAAAAAAAAAATAGGAGTTGCTAGTATTTATTGTTTTGGACAAATTTGACATTGAAATTGTCTTTTTTAATATACTAATGGTATTTTTTTCCTTTGTCATTTTATTGTATCCTAAATTTTGTCCTTTACTAAAATATTTGTTGCTTATATACAGTATTTATTTTAAATAGTCATTTTATAGTAACGGTTTGTGTAATTTTAATGTTCAGTAATCTGTTTTATTAGTTTTCTCTGAATTTACAGTCAATAAGGACTATACATAAATACACACACACATACATATATATACATATATACAATCAACAAAAATTATTTGAGAATTTACTGTATTTAAACTGCTCCTTTAAATTTGATAACAGCTGACGACATAAAACCTTTGCTTCACTTGATTTTAGAATCCAAATAAACTGAATCTTGAAATGTATAAACCTTATTTTTTTATTTTGAAAACCTTGACAAAATTCTAGTAGCAGATCATAGATGTATTTTGTAAAAAGTGTTTTAACAACAAATAATAATAATAAATAAAAATAGCATACTATTGATGTATTGCCTGAAAATCTTAGAATAAAATAAATCCTTGTCGAAAAAGTTCTGTTTACAATATATATTTCTGTAAAGCTTAACAATGTGCAGTCAGGTTTCTTGTCGCTACACCTCTCTCTGGAGGTTGAAAAGAGGACAAAGCAAATAACAGTCAAGAAAAAAGTTTGTTTTTTCATTAAAAAAATATTTGCTGTTTTGGTTGAAACTTCCTCGGCTCTGTAGTAACTATATTTTAGTTCATTGAAACAGTTTTTTTTTTGTTTTTGTTTTTGGTTTTTTTTTGCTCTATGGTTTGTCTGAAGAATTTTTTTAGCTGTGCAATTCAACACACTCTTAATAATCAGTAAGAATAAATAGTAATAGGTGTTTTTATGAAAATGTTTGTGATAATATGGTTTACCACAAGATGGCGCCATTGATCTTTAAAGTTTTCTGTAGGGCTTTCACAGAATTATCCCTTTCAGCGGTTTCAGTAGAATGCTTGACATGCATGTGTATGGGCTGCTGCTGCACACTCGGAACCTTAATTTTATTGGACTTAAGGGGTAAAACAAAAGGACGATAAGAATATTTCCACATGAGTGATAATGTTTGTGTACTTTATTTTTATACAGTACTTTCTTATTTTTGCTTTTTAGGTGGTGTAATTAGGACGTTACACAATTTTGTTCCACCTCATGTACCACATGTGATGCAAATGACAACAAAGTACACCGAACACTGAACCTTGAGGGTGCTAATATAAACTTTATCCATTATCTTTACCCACTTCTTCCGTTCCGGGTCACAAAGGTCATTGGTGCCCATAGCCAGCTATTACTGTGCAAGAGGCAGGGGACGCCCTGGACAGGTCTCCAATCCAGCACAGGGACACAGAAACAAATGAGACAAACAGCCATTCACTCTCTCACCTTGGGACAATTTAGAGTTACCAATCAGCCTAACATGCATTTTTTTGGTCTGTGGGAAGAAACCAGAGTAGCCAGAGAAAACCCACACATGCATGGGGAGAACATGCAAACTCCACCCAGAAGGGATTTAATCTGACAACCTTCTCACTGAGAGTTAGCAGCTCTACCAACTGTGCCACCATGCCGCGATATAGACTAATTTTTCACTTTGCATGAAATTCTCATTTCTATCAGATTTCTTCTCTGAAACCCAACCGTTTATGCAATTTGACAAAATGCAGACAATTTTATTTTTCAAATGTATAAATGCAAAGAGAACCAAGACAAATAAAAGCAGAAAGTAAACTTCATACAGTCACTCTATGGAAACTACCAGTTCTATTGAGAAAAATCCTGAACTGCATTGTCAAATCCTCTCTCACATTTGATAAATGTATTTCAATTATCTGATTTCCGCTGTGTTTTGTGCAAAATAAACAACAAGTTAAAGACACCATTCAGTTCCAGTTCTGAGGAGAAATACAGAACAAGAGATTAGGTTTCCACACACTAATATGGGAGGATCTGAGTGAAAATATTTAGTCCTATGACAACAAGAACCACACTGGGTGAAAAGAGACAAACATCTCTATATTTTGATGAATACAATTTGTTGCAAAAATCTATTTGTGGAAATAACGTCTTACAAAAATTTAGATGCTTAACTTGAACGTTATTGTCACATTATCACTCTCTAAGCAACTATTTTGGGGTAACATCCCCAAAAGTCATAAAATGAACTGTTGATTGTAAAAGCAGACAAAAACATTAAAAAGCTGTTTGCTCATGTATACTCTTACTGTCTGTGACCCGTTTCATCTTTGAATGAACTTTCTACTGTGAACTATATCTGATCTGCAGAACTGAGGTTTCTCTTTTATTTTTGCTTGAGTCCCATTGTTATGTAAGGACATAAGAATACAATAAATATTTCTGTTTTAGTTTGTTTATGAAGTGTATTAATACTGTTAAACATACAAAGTACTGTTAGCAAAGTCACAGGCACAGCACACCATTACCAACTAAGCTGTACATTTATTTGTAACTGTGAGAAGAGGTGCAAATCAAAAGTTGGCAAACTGAGAAGAAGACAAAAAAAATAAAAAATTTCAGTCTTCTGTATTAGTACCCCCTAAATAAGTGGGGGGATCCATGAACAAGGGTTTTTATTATATATATATTTTTTTTTATTATTTTTTTTTTTTGCATATCTTTGTTTTATTATTTAAATGGTGACTAAAAATAACAAATGAAATCAAATTCTTAGGAACTCTTTACATAATGTTTGGTTCTCAAGGGGAGGCTGAAATACAACAGAACTTGGTGTCCATGGGGAATAAAGCACTTTGAACTGAACCAAATTCAAGGTCAAAGTCCTCCATCAGCTGGTGAGCATAAGAAGAAATAAAACCATCCTGATGAGAAGCATCACAACATACAAACTGTGCACCTGCACTTGCCTGACCGTTGTTCTTCTGTTTCTGTTGTTTTTTACGTCTTTAATATTAAGCGGCTGCTGCTGAAACTGTATAGCATGTGCCTGGTTGTGTACATGTGCAGCTGTTGGAGTGCATTTTGCTCCTAGGCTTAAACAAAGTAATTTCTGACGCAAACATGCTGATTGTGCTGGGCCACCGCCCATCTCCTCTTCACCTGTAATTACACCGGGTGGTGGATCTGCTCCCAGTTTGATGTCAAGGTGAACAGTTAAAAGCCTAATAACTGTTTTGGTTCATCCGTCAAGGGGCACAGACAACCACTTGGTGTATGTGTGTCTCTAATAAGAGGCTTTTCCGTATAAAATTGTGTGCTTACAGTTGATTTTAGGTGTGTGTTCAGTGTGTGCGTGTGGGAATGCAAAAAAGAAAAAAAAAACGTGTAATATCAATAAACAAATGGCAGTTAAATGACCGACAAGCCTGTGCGAGTGTGTGTCTGTGGTGTGTGTGTTGTGCTGTTGAACTTGCTTCAACTCGTCGGTACAGCAGTCAAAGACTCCACAGCCTGTCACATCAGTCAGAGTAAAATAAACAAAGCTCTGCCACTCACAGGGTGTAATTTGCACATGGGGTCGACTCCATAATTAAAAAGAAGCCAAAGGTAAAACTGGATTTACAGTATGTGTAAACTAAACAGCTGAGAAAATGAATTCCACTGAAGATGAATCATGTGATGACAAATTGATACTTTCATTTCAGCTCAGTGGTGTTTTAGTGGTTGTCCTGCTGATTATTATATATTTAAAAAACAAAAAACTGTCAACTTTAGAAACAGATTTGAATTTGGTTACAGGATGTGTTTTGAAACAGGACACAATTCCAAAGATGAAACATTTTTCAACTCTTTTCAGGATTTATGGATGAAGCAAAGATGGTGTGATACAAATAAGAACCAAGGTTCAAAGTTCAAGGTTCTTTAATGCTTTATGGTTCTTTAATTTTTGAATGCTCAAAGGACCAGACTTAACTTTTTTAGATTTTTCTGCCTGGATTATTGAAAATGCGTCAGGATATTTAGTCTTTATTAAAACTAAACTGATTTTGTACAAAGTGTTTGTGTAATGTTAAATGTACACTCTTGCATATTGAATTTCACTGTGAGTTCTTGCCCTGTGTCAGTCTGCAGCATGAAAACATCCACTGCAGTAACGATTTTAGCTTAGATTATTATTTTTTTATGCCTGTCTTCTTTGCCTTCATGCTGACTGATAAGACAGAAATGTCTCTCTAAATACTTCAGGTAACACCGTGAGCTTCACTACCTCCACATTTCAGCTATCTTTGTTTGTTAGTTTGTCCACATTTCCTCGTGGGTGGAGTGATCTTACCGTTCATGTAAAATATTTGATAATGTTCTTATAGAAACAATTCCTGAATGTTGTTCATACTGTGTTAATGCTATACATGTTTGTCTCTTGACCCTATAACTGGGTAACGTTACAGTAGACCTAGCCCTTTACTGGAGTTTTGATGAGGTATTTTAAGCTACTAATAAACATGATGGATGAGTATCATATTACTTTATGCTAGGCCATTAGTAAGAAGGAGTGATTATTATTATTGTTTCGTACTGGCTAGTGGATTTTTCCCCTAAAGCGTAAGTTAAACTACAATGTGTTTCTTATACTGTGACAGAATGAGAGAAGCGTTGTGTGCTCTATTTACACAAGGAGAGCTGTTGGGCAGGTGGGTCTTGTTGTGCCATTAACTCTATAATACCCTGATGCATGCTCAATAATCCAGGTAGAAAAATCTAAAAGAGCTAAGTCTGGTCCTCTGGACATTCAAGAAACAAAACAAAAAAAAAAAGCAAAAAATATATACAGGTAGTCCCCGGTTTACGGCTGAGATTCGTTCTAACGGCTCAGCCATATACCGATTCAGCCTTAAACCGGAACTGCTCCCCCTGGTGGCCGTAAACACGGATTTTTGGCCGTAAACGAAACCGAAACTAAAACGGCGATCGGTCACGTCTTTTTAAACACGTTTATTCAATGTAAAACAACTTTGAACGGCCGTATTAATGTTTTTAAATGTGTTTCCAAGCAGTTAGCTAACAAAATACCCTAAAAAAACGAAAAAAATTATAAAATGCTGCATACAAAAGGCAACTTACAGCGCAATGACATCACTGCCGTAAACGTGAAATGCCGTAAACCAATGACGCCGTAAACCAAGGACTACCTGTATAAGAATAAAGGTCAACTCACTTTTTTAAAACTGAATACTATTTTTTTTCTTATTGACATTTGCCTTCCAATTTGTGATGCTTTGAACTTAAGCTGTCACATATAGAAATCTATAACAGTGTCTGACAGTTGAGGAGGACGTTTCCTCCCTTTTTTATTGCATTGGTTTCGTTTGAGGCTTGTGAACATTCACTGATACACAGCTCTCTTTAGGACATGCGTCAAGGTATTGAAGTCTGGACTTAAATTGCAGGATTGCAACACCTTGTATCGTTTTCCTACTACTATTCTACTGTTAACTTCCAGCTGAGTTTGAGATCCCCGTTGTGCTGAATGATGCATTTTAGGTCAGGCTTAAGCTATTTGACAAATTGCATCAAATTATTTTCTAAAATGCTTTTGTAGACAGAAGAGTGTGTGGTTGACTTAATGAGTGGAAGGTGAATGTGGCCCTGAAGGCCAAACACTGTCAATCTTCAACTTTACTGCACAAAATTTCTTTAAAGGTTTTATAAAAAAGTGTACCTTTGCAATCTTGAGTTGCTATCAGCTGCTATGTTCATTTCAAAAACAAAAGGCTTTGCAATTTGTCCCAAAAAGTGGTACTTCTAAAGTGTTATCACTAATTGGCTGGTTATTGATGGAAAAAATGTTAGCGCTTTATCTCACTTACTCAAAAGGAGCCACACTCGATTCATTCATTCAACCTTTATTTAAACAGATAAATCACATTGAGCCTCGAAGACTTATTTGCAAGTGATGACAGGAGAATATTTGTAACTGGTATTTACTGGCAAGGACAGATTTTCAGGACAGGTTACACAGATATACAGGAAGTATACTTATACAGAGCAAGCACAAGAATCTGCCATGGGCAGTGTGTGAAGCTTGTTCTTATATGCTTATCAGTTCAGCCGAGCTCACAGACTCTCCTTGGAGCAACTGCTGCAAGTCGCAGCCTCACCAGCTCCTCATTCAGCTCCTCATGCAGCTTTCTACTAACCCAAACATATGGTTCATGGGCAGAGTTAACATTCTCAGCCATAGCAGTTAAAAGCATCCAGTGTTTCCCCTACCATTATAGAAGCAGGATGCCCCGCTCTGTCAACATAACAGAGCAACCTGCCTAACACCACCACCTACTCCCGTCAACAACTGCCGACACTGACAAAGCGCTAAGCTAGCAGCATGCAATACAGATGCGCTAGCTAAAAAGCTATCACTATGGCGGTAACACTCCATTTCCCTTGCATAGAGCCGTCTCCATCTCCGCTTGAGAACTGTCGGTACAAACAGCATGTTACACAGACATGTCTCTGTCTCCATCTCTTCATATCAACCATTTGTAGTATTAGCCTTTGGTACACATTTGTGCTGAACCAAAACAAATGCAGCCATTGTTTTAAACCTGAACACATGCAGACTGTTTAAGTGACATGCTGAACACTACAATTCGTCAGGCAACTTTCAAATGGTACCACACAGTTTCTTGGCCAACTACAGCGACCACTGAGACAAAGTTAAATAAAATGCAAGTATCATGTAGGCATTGTTGAACAGTGATAGTATATGTAGATGGCTCTACATCAAGCTTTATAACTCGTTTGAAACAGCTTCACGTAAGTTGCACTTGGAACTTTTTTTTTAATAAAGTGCAAACGCTACCTGTAGATTTCAGAGAGTCCCTTGTTAAGAATTCATACAGAGATCAATTTATTAGCACCATGATGGGAGTAGTTACAGCAGCAGACATAAAGCCATACCTTGTTGACAAGAATGATAGTTTTAAACTTGCTTAAATAACTGACTCACCAAGTTCTCTTATCAGTATTTTAGCCAACAAATTAGTCCAGCTTTAAATAAGCAAGTTGCTGCTATAGTTGTTCACAACTTATCCTAAATGTATGCTATACTGTATAGCTATATGTACCATTATGAATTAGGCCTGTCGTGATAAACAATAAATCAATTAATCGCATGATGAATGAAAATTATCTATTTCATTTAAATTTATCGGCTTCATCGTTTCTTCGTGTCTCTCTTTTTACTGAATACACTGCTCAACTCCAGTGATCTTCACTGACCGATCCCTTTCTCTTTTCTCTGTAAAATCTGTTTTAACTGTCCAAAATCATATTTTTGGATTGTTAAAAGCAGCTAAGCTGAGAAGCTAAGCTATGAGCTAAGCTAACAAGCCGACCTCCGGAATAAATCTCCATCTTGTCGAGCTCCAAAATTCACAGTTGAAACCCGTGCCTTTGTGTAAAAAGTTGTTTTTCTCTGAAAAAAGAAGCTGAGAACTTGTTTACTGATTTTTATTTTTTATTTTTATGAAAAGCTTTGTGTGACAAATGCTAAAGAGCTCAAACCACACCGCGCGTCCGCCATTTTGAGAACCGAAGAACAGGAATGAGAGACAGCCCATGTCACGTCAAGGGACCTCCCTCCCATATTCTTAGAGACACGCTGCTCACTCCCTCACTATCCATCCTTCAGTTCAAACAGTCCTATACTGCCACCCAGTGGTCAAAAAAGATACTACACACAAAAATCAATGTTTCTTCTTAAATTTGGCAATAGTTACTCTTTACTGTCAAATTTCAAACAATATTATCGTTTATTGCAATAATTTCTGAGACAATTAATCGTCCAGCAAAATTTGTTATCATGACAGATGTAGTAGTAGCTTAGTATCATCCTCAACACACTGTCTGAGGCCCTGTCACATCAAACATAACGGCAGGAGCTTGTGCACAGCATTTACAGGGTCTGATCCATCCATCTCAGCATAAGATCTTCGCCTAAAAGGCTTTAGACGATATGCATCCCTTCAAGGAACGCTAGCCTTTTAATTTATTCATCGGTTTTTGATTGACCTACCTTATTCAAACTTTTCGTCTCCTTTAAAAACTTTTTTTTTATTTTTTATTTTGAACCGCCACGTCATCTTCAGTTAAATGATGTGGAGAGGAAGGCGGTGCGGTGGCTGCTGGCGCGGACGAGCTGCTCTGACCTATATACGAGCGAATATACATCTGTGTCTCCCAACGAACTCTCGCAGGCTCATAGCAGCTCAGTGCTGCGTGAGGACGATGCCACGCTCCCAGAGGATGCAGTGCACGCATGCATAAACATCCACGTGTACTTATAGGGACACTCGTGCGTGCCTATATGAAATGAAGTGATGTAAGGATGAGGTAAAGGGATGACATACGAGGGATGTATAGTTGAAAAGACACACCTGCGTGAAGAAAGAGAAGGACGTCTCCTAAAGGGCAGACACAAGCACACATGCAAATGAAACGCACAAAGATGTACACACAACGACTGTCTCATGCATGTTTTATTGACCCAGCTCACTCCCTTTTTACACCTCCTCTGTCTCTCCTCTCATCCCCCTTTCCTTCCTTTTCTCTTCGATACCCCTGTGAGCCTGTTTTCATCTTCTATTCTTTCACTCCCTTTAATATTCCTCCCACTTTTCCATTTTTTCTTCCTCCTCTCTTCTCAGTGTGTCCTTCTTTGTCCTCTGACCTGTCGGATCAGAACAACTTGAGACTTTTAAAAAAATGTCTCCCCGCATTTCTTGTTCTCCATCTACTAATTTTATTTTGTCTCGTTCCCTTTACCGACATCTTTGCTTCATTTTAGCAGTCGTTTTCCCTTCTTCCTTTTCTTTTTGTTGTCTTTCCTTCCCAATTAGTTTTTTAAACTACGCCACACCCTCTTTTCTTTAATCCATACCTTCTTTCTCACTTTTCGCATTATGTTTCTTAATGTCCTCTCGTCTTTCCACATTATCCAATTTTCTCCTTTAAAACTTCCCCTACCTCTTTTTTCTCTCGTCGTTGTCTAGACGCTTCTTACCTTCATCTCTCAATTACCTCTCTTTACCTTTCATCTTTTCTTATTTATCAATTTTCTCACCTCCCTTTACGGCTCGTCTTGCCTTTATTTTATTTTATTTTTTTCAGTTTCCTTTCTACTACTTTTCCTTCTGTTTAATCTTCCACTGTTTTGTGCATTTACATCAATCAGCTACAGCATAAAAAAGGCAGAATAATGTTTTACCAAAACTCTGGTTTCAGAACAAAAGAACATCTAAGAGGTATCCAGACCATTTGGGCCCCATGGAACCAATGGTGGGCTCTTCACTGGCATGGCTGTGGCAAAAATACCATAGTTTCACTGCATTGTGATTGGTTTTGTTTGTTTGTTTTTGTACACTTGCCTAAAAAGTACCAACGTATGTTGATATATACAGAATTATATTGTAACACACCAGTTAGGGGCAGCCACAAAAGTATTATTATGACTTAACCATGTTAAATATGAATTTACACAGATTTGTGCAACAGAATATAGCGTTTCATTTTTTTTCTCTGTTTTGTTTCTATTTATTTACTTGTCCTAAAGAAAACCAACCTAAAGATAATCCCTGACCTTCCTAAGGGATGTAATCTGTAGCAAGCAGTACACCAATGTCCCCCATCGCTGAGGGATTAGAAAAGTGGATATTTGTAGTTTTCAAGACGAGCGTTTTTCTGGACTGGAATTGAACAGGGAATGCAAATAAACCTTAATGTTTTTGGTACAAAATAAAGTAGGTAGACATTACACTGTAGAAGAAGAGAGGTACGGTAAGTTTTTTGTTTGTTTGGTTTTTTTTTTGCAAGGCGGCCCAGAGTGACAAGTCCTGGGGAGTGGAGGGAGCAATTTTATCACCACTGGTCGTCTTGGCCACCATAGATTCATCTTTGGCCACCCTAATAATTTGAGGAAATTCACTTTTAAGAAATATAATAATTAGAAAACAGTTTTCTCAAACGATCGGTGTGTCTGGTTTACATCTATCCGGCAATCTTGGACTTTGACATGGCAGCGATGCAGCCACACACCAAAAAGGAAGTTGTCCCTTTTTCATATTTTTCAAGTTATCCAGCTCACAACGTTTACATATGTGGCAGTGACCATCTTGGATTTATACGTGGCAACCCAATTTTCAAACAGAAACTTTCTTACACATGGAGGCAGCCACACAACAAACTAGAAGTCGGTACCCCACTTATTTTTTTTAAAGTTATCATGTTCACAACATGCATGGATGGATGGACAGCGGAATGGTATTTTTAATTCCTCCTTTTTATTCCGCAACAGGGGGGCACAATAAAATGTTGAAAAGAAAAGGCAGCCCACTCCTTCAAACCCTTACAACTATGTGTACAATGTGATGCAGGCATGGTACACTGGAAGGAGTGGGGCTGGGATCATTTAATTCTAAAGAAGTACTAAACCAAGTGTCCCTGCTTCTATCATTGGGAATTGAAGCAAGCAGGACCTGGTTTATAGGAGCTGCTATGTCATTTTAGGACCAGAGTCATGAGATGTGAGGGTTTAATTTCTCCATACTCCACAAAACACAACTTAAACTTGTACATCTGGATTATCTTCTAAATATTTTGTCCCGTATTATGTTATGTGTACACTGTAGGTATGAGCAGAAGATGATAGGGTCTCTTCAAATAGCCAATCAGCCTTCAGCTCTTAACTTGGTCCATCAATCATAGCCTGGCACTTACAGATTAAATTTACATAAAATAACACATGTCCCCCAATAGCATAACAAAAATGAGTTTTCCCCAACAAAGATGACAGTTATAACTTTGAACTGTGTGTATTTCAGATGCCGAGTGACGAAGCTAACGGTGCAAAGCAAAACAGAGTTCTTCCACCCAAACAAGCAATATGGGGGCACCCTAATTTAAGCAAAGAATGGGTTTCATTTTCTGCTCTGGAGAGCCAAGCTGGGGCTGTTTGTGTGTTCCTTGTTACCAGAAAAACTAGCAAGCAATTTGATTTTGTCATTTTTCCAACGCCAAAAAAAACAAAGTTTGAGGGGTTTATTTGTCCACCGTGCACAGCTTGCTTAAAGCTCACACCAACCGAATCAGGAGTGTTACTCTATGCTGCACATGACAGCTGAGATCCTCACATTGTGTCTGACAAGTCATTAAAACAGCTCAAACCACAGGAGTAATAAGACAGAATATCACGAGCCATTTGGAAACCAAGACTTTATGAATTTATGGTACATCTTGAAACCAGAACCTGCCTTTTGCTCCATTCCTGTAACCATTTTTGGGGTGTAGAGGGAGGCACAGCCTTAGGGGAGTGCCTTTGCCACAGGGTGATGTGCTTGGTGTGACAACATTCAGGAGCCTGGCTCATGTAAGTAACATCATGTGGATGTCAGGACCTGAGGCTTCCCAACCAAACACTACGGTTACAGCGCCTCGCTTGTCAGCAGCTGTAACGTTTTGGTTCATCAGTGGATATCTTTTTTCTTCTTCCTCCTTCATTCATGTCCTGCCCTCTCCTGACCTCTTTTCCACACCCCCTCTGTACCTCCTCTTCAGTTCTCCTGTCACCTCTTGTATTTTTCCCCTCCCTCCTCAACCATCCTCTCCTGACCTCCTCTTTTGCTCTCCTCCTCCCAGCTGACCTCCCTCCTCCTCATCTCCTAATTAGCACCTGAGCGAGCAGGTCTGGTTAATATTCGGTGGCGAGGTGCTGCAACGGCAGAAGGGCACCTCGCCATCTTTCCTGCCCCGCTGTTGCCATGGTGACACCATGGAAATGAACCGCCATGCTCTCCGTCTCCCTCTGACTCTTTCCTAATTTTTTTGCCCGCCCCCAATGCACACACACCCCTCAACCCCATCTCCTCCCTCCCCACCCCTCCTTTGCTTTTTAATGAGTCACTGCAGCTATTAAATTTTAGGATGGAGGGATGGCATGGGACTCACATGGGCAGAGTAGCATCCCCTGACAGCAAACTAAATTTTTATGAGGGAATAAAAGTTGCAATTTCAAAGAAAGACAAAAAAAATAGAAAATGTAAAGCTACTTTGGCATGTTTTTGTTCTTAAGACATGATGTGAATATTTTTCTACTTGTTTTTTTTTTTTTGTATCTCTTAAAATTTCCAAAAACGTGTGTTGGGGTTTTTAGGGAGGCGTTTGGATGGAGGCCTTGGCCTTGATGAAGTTCTTTAAAGCTGCTAATTGTATTTCATTCACATTTCATGGACACAGGGCATTTGCAGTTTGGTTAGGGAGAACCGGTAGAAAGGAAGACGTGTGTGGGTGTGGGGGTGGGGGGGGGGGTTGCATTGCCAAACCGTGGCCATGTAAAGCTCATGGGTATTTGCGTATATGTGTGTGTTGCATTCATCCACTGTGACAGCTCGAGGTCGTGGGGATCGTACGTATGTGGTGCCTCTTCAGTGAGTTAAAAGATCTGCTTTTTGAGCTAACCAAGACGCTTGGTAAACCTCAGCGTTTCCCGTGAATCATCACCGGAAACGGAGAGAGAGGTGTTACGCTCGTCCCTGATCTTAACCACTGACCTTTTTGTAAAGCTTTTGCATTTGTGGCACAAATAGCCCCTTTATTTAATCTTCCATGATGATGAAACACGTAGCACCTCATCCTTTTTCATGGCTACCTATTCTCCTTTTACAACAATGTTCGAAAGCATTGAGCTCCCACTACTTACTTTATTATTTTGCTGTCAAACATATTTAGATTATACGATGAGCATGAATATCCCTAAATGTGTGTCCGTGTTTATCTGTCATGGACTGTCCAGGAGGTACCCTGCTTCTTGCACTTTGACTGCTGACCTGCACCAGGTGTGGTTCAGCAACCCTGAACCACATTCAGCAAGTCTAGAAAATGAATAAATATACAGAAGAATAGATGGAACCAGATTTTCTTGAACAGCATCTGAAACTGATCAATGAATCATTCAAGAATATAAACTCGAGATAACTACCAGTAACACTGTACTTCTCTAAAACAGCTTAGCAAAGAACTAAATAGTCACTTGGTTACTAGTAGGTGCACGATAAATCAGCCGGCCGATTTTTTGGCCCTGATTTCCGTACTTTTGGGAAATCGAACAATACTTGCACGAGAAACTGATTTTACTGATATTTTTAGTTTTAATATCAATTGTCTGAACTTCATTTATATTTCAGATCACTACCTCATGGCCACTTAAAACAAGTTTGTATTGTTTCTAGGATATTGTTCAAGGGTAAGTTTTTCAGTAAAATAAGATTGGAAAATTGAAGGTGCATTGTGACTTTTTAATACCTGACAGTGTCGCTTATAAAACAAAATCTGTATCAGCCAAAATCAGAACTGGCAGGTCAGACTTTCTAGAGATTGGCGATGGGTCAGAAAATGCAGAGACACAATGTGGCTCCTTTTTTGGTACTATTAACAGAAATAATAGCAGCACACGTCATTAGATATAAAATATTAGTGTTAGGTAGTATTGAAAGAATAAATAGCAAGAGAATTGACGTACATTTGAGTCAATTTAAAGATAGAACAACATTCAGGCCATGTTCCATAAAAAATACACTTGGGTACAATTTATCTGTTGTAGATAACTTTTACTCAGAACATCTTTTTTCCCCTCACAGCCCTATTCATATTCAAATCTCAACACTTAGGCCTTGATTGAAAAGCCTTTTTTTTTTTTTTTTTTTTCTTTTTACATTTGACTAGTTCATTGGTAAGTGACCAAACAAAAAATAAAGCTAATAAAATAAAATATTCCTGTGAAAACAGTCAGGAACAACAAATGAATCAAAACTGAGTGAACAGCAGGAAAGTTTATAGAAATCTTTTATTTATTTCCTTTTGTTTACCTTTAAAAAGTTTGGGAAACAAATGGTAAAGCAAAAATCTTAAGAAAATCTGGACATTTTGATGCCAAATGTACTGAATGAGGTTGCCTCAAGACTTCCACCAGAGCAGACAAAAGACTAAAGAATGGCTTTAATAAACACAAAGTCAACACCGTCATTTAGATTATTTATTAATTGGTTCTTTGTTATACATTTAATAATGAAATAATGTGTTATGTATTATATTATCATCATTGTATATTCCCATACACGGGTGAAATTGGCTCTCTGTACTTAGCCCACCCACCACCAGTTGGTGCAGTGGGCAGATGTTGAAGGCACCCGGGAAGCAGTTGGGGATAGGGTGTACTACTCAGAGACAGCACAAAATGTGCAATGACTGGGGATCGAACCTGGGACTTTCGGGTCTCAAGTCAGCTGCCCTGCCTCTACACCATCTCAACTCACATAGGATATTAATAAGGGCATATCTAGATATAGTTTATGAATCAAGGACAGCTAAAACACTTTTTCTTTTATCACAAGACTTAAGACTGGGTGACTAAAAATGTGGATGATGGACATCAATGTTTTCTCAGATTACTTGAACTTACTGACTTTGCTTTTGTATTTTTGTAACAAATGTTTTACTCCAGTTTTTTTCTTGCTGTTGTTTTGTACATGTTTATTAAATTAGTTCTGCTGTGCGTTGTATTTAAGTTGTGACTAGATACATTTCAAAGTCCAAGATGAATGTTCATTTTAACAATATTGCTGTGAATGTAAAAGTCAGTTTACAAAAACAAATTTTTAAATAATAATCAGTGTTGTCTTTTTTCATCAGCGCACCATATCCTGAGTAGATGTTGTCTGTTTTGTGGGAAATGAACACAGGTACCAACTTAACTGTGGCACAGAGAGCAATGGAAGCATCCATATGAAAAAGTCTCAGACGGTATTTTATTCATTTGTTTTTTTTTTGTAAAAGTTTGCGAGAAAAGAAGGTAGAAGCCTCAGCTATTTATATCCATGACTGAGGAAGATTAAATGGGCAAATACTTGGACATTTGTGTTGTAAGAGTGAATCGGACCTTGACGAGCAAGAGAGTTTAAGAAACTCTGCACACAGTCAGCTCAAAGCTGAGCATGGCTTTGCAATTAGCCAGCCAATCACACAAAAGCCCAAACTCTTTTCAAGGCTCTTTGCTGTTAAAATTCTAATTTCACATTTATTAGTGAATAAAATTGCCTTGTGCACTTCATTGTTATTTAACAACCCCAGGTTTCTGATACTTAATGTGCTCTTTGGCTTTGGTTCCCAACACGGGGTGCCACGACCCAATCAGGCACCTTCACAGAGGAACAAAACTTTTGAATTTGGTCAACCGATGAGTATAGCATGTGGATGTTTTGTGTCTAATCCAGGAGCTATGCTACAGTTCACGAAAATATATATATATATATATTTAATTTTATTTTGAACTCTAATCTGTTGTTTTGCAGTGATTTGTGTTCTGGTAGTGGGTTATTTTGTATTGTTTTTACCTATTATTTAGTCGAGAGTGACTGGGAGCAATTATTTTTTACCAATTGACCGTTTTGTTGCCATTGTTTTATGGCCATTTTGGCTCAGGATGACCATTTTGTTTTAAAATCCAAGCATTGCATAAAAATGTGATTGGCTTCATTGTTTTTCACACTGCACAAAGTAATTTGCACACATGTGCAGCCATTTTTGTGGATGTGTGTCTCTTCACCAACATATTTGTCAACATTTTTTATTTTGAAAAAACAAAATGGCAGCTTGGTTGTTTAAGTGTGAGCCTACTTTATTTGGATGATTTTTTTATTTTTTTTTTTATTCAACCTTCATACAGGTTGGTGTCATTGAGTCATGAGGACTCTTTTGCAAGGGAGACCTGTTTTAAACAAAATCACAGATAAGGTACATGACAATAAACAGCCACAAAATGCATATACAGTACAATGAAAAGTAATTAAAAGTATTGATATAAAACAAAAGCAAACTACATTATGTAATGTGGTGAAATATTTAAAACAGGAACATGTCTGCGTTGATTTTTGCATTGAACTTAACTGTTTAAAATCACTTAGAGGTCAAAGTTGACAGCTTCATATCTTTTTGTAAGGTGTTCTAGGATACAAGAGCAGATTAGGAGAAGACCCTTTTGCCAAATTCAGTCCGCACTGAGGGGACGCTGCAGGTAATGATGTCTTGAGAGCACACACTTTAGCTGCAGTGACAAAGTGACATGCAGGAGGAGATATATGAAGGCAGCAGACCAAGGAGCAATTTAAATATGAAAATATACCAGTGAGAGTCTGCAAGAAGTTACAAAGTAATAATGACCAGTTAACCAGTGAATACACGGCGCAGTGATGGGTACGGTAGTTGCAGCCAGTTATGAATCTTAGTGCACCGCAGTAGACAGTGTCCAACATCTGCAGGGTGCTTGCAGGAGCGTTCATGTAGATAATGTCACAATAGTCAGTGGAGGGAAGGAAAGTCACAGTTACAAGGTGTTTCCTAATGTTCAGAGTTAAACAAGATCTATTTCTGAAAAAGAAACCTAATTTTAATTTCAGTTTCTTGATCAGGTTTTCGACATGCGGCTTAAAAGAGAGATGTGCATCGGTCAAGATGCACATAAGAGTCGGCAAACTCAATAGTCAGAGTCAGAGAGTCTTTATTGTCATTTGCACCACATGTGGTACATGTGATGAAATGAAATTATGTACACAGGG
>JARVGV010000001.1:53039388-53049683 GCA_031762435.1 Hypsolebias longignatus
CAACGAGGTATGCAGTGACCGGGGATCGAACCCGGGACCTTCCGGTCCTGAGCCGGCTGCCCTGCCTCTACACCATCACAAGCTGTCAGCTTACTAAACTCATGATAAAATAACACTGAACTGGCAATAACTTTGTACCAACCACATCTGTGACAACTATGTGATTAATATTAGCTTGTGACAGCTAATATTTTTACTTTTTGCTGCTGCACTATGTGGCTCCATCCTATATGATACAATATCTATGCATCTACTGTACCTTACATCATAATTCAATCTCAATGTCACTCACTACCTGTACAATAACCAGTCACACAACCAGTGTAGTATTAGTTGTGTGCAACTAACACATGCATTTTAGCTTATTTACTACCTTGAAATACTTGTTCATTCAAATTAATCCTGCTTGCACCGTTATATCCTACCATGTTGTTGTTTACTATCTCTCTTTAGGACGTTGTAAATATTATAATTACATTTTCACTTTTTGGTACTTTATTTTTGTAACCTTATTTCATGCTTTAGTATTTCTTGTTTTGTTTGTACAGTTTTTTTAGCGAGTCAAATGGGTTCTTCTCATCCAGAGCATTTCATTGTACTGTTGACCTTGTGTTAAACTTGCATATGACAAATAAACACAACTTGAACCTTACCCCCTTCCTTTGGGATTGCGGGGATCACTGTGCGAGAGGCGGGGGACAACCTGGACAGGTTTCCAGGCCATCACAGGGACGCTTAGAGACAAGACAAACAACCATTCACTCTCTCACTCACACCTAAGGACAGTTTAGAGTTACCAATCAGACTAACATGCATGTTTTTGATCTGTGAGAGGAAACCGGAGTACATGGAGAAAACCCACACATGCATGGAGAGAACATACAACTACACACAGAAAGGCCCCCGGCTGGGATTTGATCTGACGACCTTCTCACCCACTGCACCACTGTGCTGCCCTGTAGTCTTCTCAAGTACATACATTTAACATCTCATTCTGTCAATTAAGTGATTCCTACCTAAAAATTAGATATTTGATCATCCCAGATTATCCTCTCAGGATCCAGGATTCCCTTCTGAAAACTACCTAGGTAATTTTCTCGAAATCTAGATTTCCTTTATTTATAGTTCTCTGAACTATTTCTGACAGACTATCACTCTACTCAGATAATGAACAAAATCAGCTCCTCATCGTTAATCATCGGCTCATCTCTGGTCGGACCCAGTCACCTCCCTCAATGCAAACAGACTATGGTCTCTGCTAAAATCAGCAATTCAGCTAGAGGGATTTCAATTCAGTGGTCCCTGACTCCCCCGTGCATGGTTCAGGCCCAAGCCTGGCAATCAGGGAAAGATGTTGGGATCGGGCTCGAAGGACCAAGTTGATAGGAAAAAAGTCTCTTTCACTAACATTGTTGACTCAATAAAGAACCACAATCTCATGGCAGGTGAAGATATTTAATCAGCTTTTACTTGCAAACGGACAACGTACAACCATACCGTGTCACAGAATGCACTGCAAACCTTATTCTGTGGACTTTTATAACACACGAGAATTTCAGTGGGCATTATCTACAGTCTTTCAAATCCTGTTTTCCTTATCTGCAGATGAAGTTGTTAGAAAGAGTCAGGGAGGCACCGCCCCAGTACTATGTGCATGTGTTAGTCCTGAGTAGGCCTCCAGACCGAGATAATGAAGATATCATGGTAGGAAGCAGAATGAGATGAAGTAGCACAGCAGGATGTTCTCAAGCGCAATATAAAACATTCATAATATATTTCTAACAGGGCTCCACCTAAAATCCTACCTAGGGGGCTAAATTGGCTAGGGCTGGCACTGTAAATCTAACGGTCTTGTTTTCATTAAGCACGGTCGACTGATCATAAATTTACACAAACATGTGCATGTGGTGTAGACAAAGAAACTGATGTCTGATTCTATTTTCATCCCTGAATCTCAGATAATTCCATAATCACGAGACTTTGATCGGAACAGAATCTCTAGCTTTCACACACAAAATCATTGAATGTTTTTTTTTTTAACTGTGAGCAGTGATTATTGAACATAACCAGGATCACCTGTGAGGACAGTGAGGTGTTTTCTGGATTGCGCTGTGTATATTTCAGTAGAATTTATATCTACACTCAACATAATATTCACGTTGATGTAAATAAAGTTTGTCATATGAGAGTACTAAGGATTTTGAAGGTCAATGTACAAGTAGATATCTGTAGGGGTTGACATGTGTATGACATGCATGTCAACCCTTACAGATGCCTGTGGAACAGCATGATTGACTGAAGGACTTGCTAGAATCGTGCAACTTTCAGCTCCACAAGCAGTGACTTGTCAAATCAACAGTGGTGGCCAGTCAGGTTGTAGATGTTGGGAGCTGCCGCTCCAGTCAACCTTCTGGCTCCAACCCTGCACTAAAGGTGTCAGAAAACATCATTTAAATTTATAAAGTAACAAAATTAACTAAATACTTTTCTTATGTCAATGATTAAATATTTTAAACTTTGAGAACAGCTGCCAACTACCACAAGTTATAATACGGAAATAATAAAAGTGACTAAAATTGGTTAATAATGGTGACATCCATGGAAGAGTCGTTTGGGATCAAGAAGTCAGTTTGGATATGTTGTTACATATTTACACTAAAAAAGAAGTATGTTGGTGTTAAAAAAGAATAAAAATGAACATTAAACTGTAAACTTACTTGGTTGCTTCAATCACAAGTTGTTAACTTGCTACCTAATAGCAAATGTGTTGATAAAGTTCATTTCCTTCAGCGGTCATAATGTTGTGGCTCATTAGTGCACACGTAAAGAATAGCCAGAAGTCTTTTTGCACAGTTAAGTTTTATTTACATGTTATAGTGGCTGTTAATATGAAAAAGAACATTTACAGTTTATTTACACCATCTTTAAGGCATTATGGGGAAAATAAACTGTACAATAAAGTAAAATAAAATGAATTTAAATAAAATACAACTGAAAGCAACAATAAAGTTTAAATAAAAAGTGTTTTTTTGTGGAATAATTTCTCCCATTAGTTTAATGAAGCAGAATAATAGTGTTAGGAATTACATCCTGCAGAGAATTCTGGGTAAAAACAATACATGAGCATCTTCATCATCTGAAACAACGATTAAAAACCTGAACTGGTCTTCGTTGGGATCTTACTCTTAACTGGTTTCCGTTAAATGTATGGGTGAAAAGGGGAATTTAAAGCACTTGGTTGTTTTCAGACAAACAGAAATGTGTTGCTGATTTCATCTGAATAAAAATCAACAAACTTTGGACATTTAGGATCAGTATTTTTTTTTTACATAAACCAAAATCTAGAGAAATATTTACTGGTCTTATCTGGTTTGTTTGATTGTGGTGACACACAAAAAAAAAAAAACAACAAAAAAACAAACAAACAAACAAACAAAAAAAAAACCTGTCAGGTACTAGTTTGTTATCAACTCTAAGACAGCTGAATTAGTGCGTCTACAATAACATACAAAACAAAGTGCTAGAGATTCATCCCAAACCAAATGTGTTGAGTTTTAGAGTCTCACTGAAGAGCCATATAATGAACGTGGTCATTATTAAACCAATTAACCTGTTTACAGTTTTTTTTTGTTGTTGTTGTTTTTTTTTTACTGCCAAGTGCCTTGGTAGTTTTATTTTGAAAATAACAAACACTTCCTTCACTAAACCCTTAAATAACAAAAAGAACATTAGTGTACAAGAGCTCGCTTGCAGGAGTTTACCTTTCAGATTATTATAAATAACAAACGACTGTTTCATAAATGTGAACTTCATTTGATGAATACAGTTTATGACCTAAAATATCCAGATTCAACAAACACTTTTTACTGGAGGAGTGGAGAGGAACGCCCATGAGAAGATGATCGTTAAGGAAATAAATGCTTCATCACTTCATACACCTTTTGGTGCCAACGTTTTTCTTCTTTCTGTTTGACAAGGAGATATTTTGAGCACCTTCAAGTTGAGTTTTGGACACAATAATAATATAATAATAATAATAATAATATCTAACCAGTGGGAGAAAGCTCTCTGAACAAACTCAATCTAGAGAAAAAGTTTAATTCTAATCTGATGAGCTAATGGCTAGTCAGAGCAGGACAGAGACTGAAGTGGACTGTCTCTAAACCGTCATGGCAGTTTATAAAAACACAGTTTGAATGATTTTTATTTCATTAGTAATGTTGCAGCATTTAGCAGTAGCACTTCCTGCAGACACATCAGAACATTTCTGCTGAGAAACAGCATTCACTGTGAAACATAGAACTGTTTAAATAATAGTATCCACGTTTCAAATCAGCAAAGTTTGCATTGAAGTTGGCTCCATTCTGACTCACTGTTAGTTCATCGTGTGAGTCCGAATGGGGCCAGCTCCAACGCAGATTTACTGTAGTTCTCACAAAACACGTCCAGTTTCAAAAATCTTATGGTGGGTTATGTTCTGCAGGAAGCTGCTCCCAGGCTGCACAGGTTCTGCTACAGCTAGCTGCAGTGATAACTGTGTCATGACTAAACAAACATTTACAAGATTTCCATCTCAGAATCAAACAGGTAAGATATTATTATTTTAAGTAGCGTTTTCACAGAATCCCACTTCTAAATGTCTCAACTATTAAACACTGTTGCACTATAGAATCTAGCAGCAATGATTTTCCTTAAGACAAAAATGAAACATCCTACATTGTTTGAATAAATTCTGATCTTCCTCTTCCCCTCCTCAGCTCAGCTCAGCTTATCTGCTTTAAAAACAGCAGAGAAACGTTTGTAGAGCTGTGACAGCTCGTTCTGCAGCTGAGTGACGATTCAACAGTTTGGAAACTGAAGGTCGACAGCGTCTGTAAACGAAAGCTGACAGCAAAGTCTGTTCCACCGTTCTCTCTGAGCAGCACCGCGGCTGATCGTCGTCACAAGAAGATCAGCAGAGGTGCTGCTGATCGTCGTCACAGCAAGACCAGTTTTCAGCTCGTCAACTCCAAAAACTCATCTGCAAACGTTTCTTTTACTTTTAGGATAGTTTGTAGTTAAATGTACTTGTTCTGAATGAACTCATTAGGACTCAGTGATGTTTGTGTGACAATTATTTAGATGTTTCTTCAGTGCTCTTGGTTCTGTAGAGGCTGCAACTAAAATATTTAAGTACGTGAACAATTCAGCATTTTCCTCCTACAATTTGACCTACTAAAGCTAAATTCTTCTTAAATATTTTTCAGTGGAAACTTCTTTAATCTAGCAAAAAAAATTGTTAAACATCAAATAAAGCTTTGCCCATTTGTTCAAAAATATCTTAAGAAAATAAAACGATGCATTCAAACATTCTTTAAAGGCTTTTACAAAGTTTGGACTGTATGTTCAGATTATTTAATGAGTTGTTGTCATGGCATTTGTGACATAATTTACAGCTGAAATGATTTCACCTACAGAACTCAGTGTAAAATTGGATCTAAATTTAAATAAATTCTAGCGTAAATCAACTTTTTGTTGTTGTTTGTTTATGACTATAATTATCAGCTCCAGTAACATTTGGGTTATTGATAAAAGATCAGAAAACAGAAGTTTAATGTGACGTTTGGTCTGAAAACTTTGTGCACCACTAGTTGTCAGGAGATCCTTCTTTTACAGAACATTTAGTTTTAAAGCATCAAATGTGATTCACAATGAGCAGTCAAAGAAGTTCAAACTATCTGCTGATGATTCAGGTGAAAACAGGAATGATTTCAACCACCCAGGTGCAAGCAGCGTTCATTATTAATTATTTAAAACATAGTTCAGGCATTGTGTAGTGGGGTTCTGTGGAAAAGATGTAGACAATGTCTTACCTGTTGTAGATCACTCTTTAAATGGCTTTAGAGAAAGTTTCATTTGGACCAGCTTGATGAGCAAACAGGTACTCGGAGCAAAGCCAAGTCTAAAGTGGATTGCTGCGGCTTTAAAATGACTAGTTTTACAAAATGTTAAATATTTGCATCAGTGTTTCCAAAACTTTCTATTTCAATCACAAAATGACAGATCTGACTCCAACTGTTGCTGGTTTAGTTTACAATTGTTGCCATTTACTTGGCGATTAAACAGAAGGACAACACAAACATAAAAAAAAAGTATGAAACGTTTTCCATTCATAATACTCTATAAATATAGTAAATGAACTATTACATTGTTATCAACTATTTTTAGGCCTAATTTATATTCTAGAGATTGTCTCAAGACCCCACATCTGGCATGAGCCACAGTGGGGTCAGGACCACAGCTTAGGTTCACCAGCAGTTTCACAGTACTTTTATAAACAAACTCGTATACTGGGGTACTTGCAACAGCAGCTAGTTGAAGCAGCTAGTTGAAGCAGCTAGTTGAAGCAACTAGCATTTCTGCCAGAATAACAGTACAAAGTAAAATCAACAGTGGAAAGATTTATAAAACAGTATTAGAACCAAACAAACAGTATGAAATATTTTGAGATTGAATTTCTCTCAACAAGACAGAAATGTGCTCAGAATCCGGCTCTGGATCTTGTTGACTAGCTGAAGCCACAGTCTCACTGGGTTACGACTGCTGGTGGACAGCAAGTCTCGAAAATGTCTCCAAACATTATTTACTTGTTGCTGCTGGGATTCTGAACATGTTCAAAAAAAAATTTGACACAAATTATATCACAAGAAAAGAGTCACTGCGGGTGTCTCCTTCAATGCTTATTTTTGCCAAACTTGCATAAAATTCATCAGGAAGTGCCAAATGTTGCACAGGAAGTGCTACAGCTAGCTGTTGCTGCTATGTCACTACAGAGTTATGTGTAATAAGTGTGTAATGTGAAACTGAGCAACATGATAAGAGCATTTTAACTGAACGTTCAGAGCTTGAAGCTGTTTTACAATGGCAGAAATGACATTGGTCCTTGCTGTTCAGACTAGTCATCAGCTTGTCAGTCCTCCAAGAATTAAACTCCATTTCTCTAAACTGAGCTTGTTCAAAAAGTTATCTACAAGTCATACAACTTTCTCAGAAATCCCAGTTCAAAAGGTCTGAACTATCCCCTTAGCATGAAAACATTTTCTGCAGCGATGTTCAAACTTCTTTCCCTCATCCACTTTTAATGGCGGTTGTTGTTCTTCAGATTCATTGCTGCATGAATAAAGTGCTCGAAGAGGACAAACACTGATCCGTACACACAGAAATAACCAAAACTTGGCTCAGTGATGTCCAAACTATTTGTTTTCTTATTTACTATAGATCTAAATTCTTCCTGGATGACTTTAAATACTAATATGCACGTAAAACACCTGCTCAGAGGCTCACTGGACATCTGTAAACTTCTGGAACATTATCCTTCCCTCCAAACTCTGTATTTCTTTAGATTCAAAGTTTTTCTTCTCCAGCAGCTGAAGATTTAAAAAAAAAAAAAAGCCAAATTAACCAGGTACAGATCCAGGGTCAGATTCATAGTCTTGGTATCAGAAATACAGCAAATGAAGAGAATCCACATGAAGAATGAAACCACTGAGATCTTTTCTGAAGCCTTTAGAAAATCATTAGCACCTACGGTTAAACCAGTAGCCTCTGTAGAAGGATACGGGGCCTGATGCTTGTGTTAGTGACCTCCCAACATGGAGGCAAGACTCTCAGCCAGCAGAGAGGAAATGACATGTAGAGATCATCTAACTGCCATGATTAATGTCTCTGGTCCCAGAACCTGCTGCTTGTCAACAAATACGCACTTGGCCTGCAGGAAGTTTGGCTTGCTTCAGGCAGAGGAGCGTTCACTTCACAACGGGACGTTAGAGTTAGCATCTGGATTAGCCAGCATTAGCTTCTTAAAGCTGGACTGCCAGTTTTCTCCAATTCTTTATTGTTTCCATCTTTCATCAAAGCAGAAAACACCTGAAAGCAATCAGATAGGACACATTAAACATCAGAATACATAACTCTCTCCACATACTCAATGATTTAATGTTTTATCCCTGACTAATGGTTGTACAACATATACAATGATAAAAAATAAAAAAAACTGGGTGCACAAGTTTAAATTTATTATGGATCTTCTCTGATCCACACAGTGTCATAATTATACAGACAGGTTTAATAATTTACATACATTCACCTAAATCTGTTAATAAATGGTTCTGAAGGTTCATAAAGGTCTTTTAAACTGAAAGTTATTAACATCTTCTTATAATAACTGACTGTGACTGATAGTTTATCTTACTAAGGTAATTTGTTTTTTGACACTTTCTATAACAAGACAGACCTCAAACCAAAGACTTGGTCACCATTATTAGACCAAGGCTAAAAAAAAAACAACCAAATGTGTATTAACAAACAACAAGCTGAGTTAAAATATTTTAGCCAAACACCCAAACACAAAAAAGGCAACTGGTGAGATTAAATGACAGCCGAGTCAAGATCAAAGTGATTAAATATTAGAACGGATGCAAACAAACAAACCAACAAAAAAACCTAGGTCCATCCATCCATCCATCTTGTGCATCCATCCATCCATCCATCCTGTGCATCCATCCATCCATCCATCCATCCATCCATCCTGTGCATCCATCCATCCATCCATTCATGCATTAATCCATCTGTGTATTCATCCATCCATCTGTGTATCCATCCATCCATCCATCCATCTGTGTATCCATCCATCCATCCATCCATCCATCCATCCATCCATCCATCCATCTGTGTATCCATCCATCCATCTGTGTATCCATCCATCCATCCATCCATCCATCCATCCATCTGTGTATCCATCCATCCATCCATCCATCTGTGTATCCATCCATCCATCCATCCGTGTATCATCCATCCATCCGTGTATCCATCCATCCATCCATCCATGTATCCATCCATCCATCCATCCGTGTATCCATCCATCCATCCATCCATCCATCCATCCATCCATCCATCCATCCATCCATCCATCCGTGTATCCATCCATCCATCATCTTCACCCACTTCTTCCATTTTGGGTCGCGGGGGTCACTGGTGCCCATACCCAGCTATCCCTGTGAGAGAGGGTTGCTAAAGAGATGTTTCATCAAATACTAGCCAAGATGTATGGATATACCGTATTTGAGACAGTATGTATAATTTTAACCCTGTGTGGATTAGAAACAAATTACAATAAATTACAACTTGTTCATCCAATTCATATTTAAAAAAAAAAAAAAAATGATTGAAATTATATTTTGCCTGATTCTGCCAGCATGCAAAATAACTGTTCAAATAAATCCCTATAAGCCATCAGAGACTCTGTAAAGTGGTATCACTGACTTGAGCCCAGCGGCGGTTCCTGCTGATCATGTGAGTGCTGGCCATAGAGCTGAATAGTGTCTGGGGCTGCAGGTCCTCAGGGAGGCGGGTGAGGAACTGAGCAATGTGGATGAAGTCCATCTGCATCAGGACGTCCTCGTACAGACGCAGGATGCCCAGCCCTGTCCGAAACAAACTCTCCTCCCCGTCTCGGCAGAAGACGTCCCAGACTCGACAAGCCACATCTAGAGGGAGTGACTTACTGTACAGAGTGAAGATCCTGAACAAGGGGAAAACACTTCTGATTAGGAAAATAAATAAATACATGAAGAAAAAAATGACCTTATGACAAGTTTGTTTTAACTATAATCTCAGAAATAAACAATTGTCAACTCAAATTTGGAAAAAAGTAGAACTGTAGCGATCAGTCATGGCTAAAAATCAAAGGATAAACTGGCATATTTTTTGGTTTCCTTTTACCGGTAGTTAAAATAATAATTTAGCTGGGTTGCTACTTTTTGCCAAAATAAAGATCAAAACCATTTAAATATTAGTACCACCACTGAAAACTGCCATGATAAACATCTCAGAAAACCTACCCTTGACCTGGACATTCTTAAAAGCTAGACCCATAGCTAATCTTCCATTTCTCTCAGATGTTAAGGAAAAAGGTGTTGTTGCACAGTTCAATGGCCAACTCACATTAAATCAGCTGTTTGAAAAGTTTCAATCCGGGTTCTGCACACTCCACCAAAATGGATTTGATCCAGGTCTCCAATGACCAGATGATGGCAGCAGATACCAGCTCAACTTTTCTCCTTATCCATCTTGATCTACCTTCAGCATGGACACCACTGATCACAACATTCTCCTTAACAGCCTCTTTTGTTCTATCAAGCTTTGTGATACAGCTCTGGACTGGTTACAGTTCTATCTTTGAAATACAAACTGGATTCCAAAAAAGTTGGGACACTAAACAAATTGTGAATAAAAACTGAATGCAATGATGTGGAGAT
>JARVGV010000001.1:53209638-53228541 GCA_031762435.1 Hypsolebias longignatus
TACTGCTGACTATCCTTGCTGCTGATCTCATGCTGCTGATCTTATGCTGCTGTGTTAATTCGTACTCATCTGCTCACACAGACTCTTGTTCGTGCTGCTGTTGTTCAGCATTGTCTTTATAATACTTGTTCTTAGTGTATTTCTTAGTTCATATTTTAGCTCTTGTTACTGTTTTTCTTTTACATTTTATTGTTGGATGTAACTGGGACCCTGTGTGCACAGTTTTGTTCCACCACATGCACCACATGAGATGCGAATGACAAAATAAATAAATAAAATAAAATAAACTTGACCTTGGCCTTGACCTTGATCATTCATCTACTTCCTTTCCCAAGTTAAACTTTAACCCGAACACAAAAACAAGTGTGAATTTTAAGATTATTTGGGAAGTGTCAATCAATCACTGTCCACAAAATACTCAAAACAAAGAAATGACCACATTTTTGCCAAACATGCCAATTTGTCAAGCCGTCTTTTGATGACTTCTTTATGGTTTGTCTGACTTCTTGTTCCTGTGTGGAGCCACTGCTCATTAGGACAGAAAAGACATTATCTGTGTCCTCATGCTGGACTGGAGGGCTTGAATCAAACAGATGCTGCAGAGTGACAGACAGCTCCACATTACAAGAATGTGACCAACACTGAACTGAGCTTTTTTTTTTTTTTTTTTTTTTTTTTTTTTTTTTTTATTATTTTTTTTTTTTTGTATTATTTGACTATTGTTTTTTTTATCATAGGAGCTCTATGTTTTCTTTTAGATTTATTTTCTAATAATTTTCTCTTCCATTAATTAAAACTAGTTGCATTTTTTTCTAAAGTCGCAGTTAAATAAGACGTAAGCAAATATGTCATAAAACATTAAGGTTTATCTGCATTTCTTTATGTTATTTTTAATTGTACAGCTTTGTGCAATGAAGAGTCACATCACAGAAATCATATTTCCTTCTTAAGTTTTGTATTTCTTCATTATTTTTTTATGTGAAGAGTTCAAGGCCTAATTAATCAGGATTATGAATATTTTAATGGTTTGTCTTGGAGTTTTGCTCAGTGAAGCGTTAAGTCATGTTCGTTCACATTCAGCTGACCTAGAAACAAAAACACTGTCATCTGCAAGAAACACACAGATAATTTTAACAATTTTGTTTATTTTTCATCAGTAAATTATACAAATGATTGCAGTAGTCCCTCCTGATAGGCATGAGTAAGTGTTTAGTTTGTTTGGCTCCATGTGTCTGATACTGTTTAAGGATGTTATCACTGCCATGTGATTAAAAACTGGAGGAACATTTGTTTGGAACCAAAACTGAGTCCATGTCGATCAGTTTGTTTAAAGACACTGTGGTCAGCACATGTTCTTGGATGATTTTTTATTTTTATTTTAATTCACCAATCATGGGGAGCCTTAATGTAAAGTGATGGCAAAACAAACCAACAAACAAACATTATTTTAGGATGTTTCTGGAATTTTACTAAAATACACTTAAATACATCTGAGGACAAAACTTGTGTTTAACATAAAGTCATTTGACAACTAAACATTGAACAAACAAACCAATAAATGTAGTTTGTCATTAAAATAAGTCAGAAACAAGCTGTTTGTTCTTCATCAAGTAAGTCTGATGTCATTTTAGGAACTGTCCACATTTCTGAAGTGAAGTTGTCAACTTTATCTTTGTTTAATACACAACTGAATATTTGGCGTATTAAAAATCTTTTGCCTTTATATACTTTTTTTTTTTAGCATAATTAAGTGTGTTTGTTTTTATATTTCAACCTAACATTTTCTTGGTGTGATAAGATGAGATAGACCATGTGTTGTATACTCTCCTTTCATGACTTGATTTTTATTTTATTTATTTTTTTACTTATTTTAGTCATTTTAAGACAAAATTGAACAGATTTGGACATAAAGATGAATCATTAAATTTAAACACAAAAATAAAAGATGGAAACAACTTCAGATGTACTACATATGGAACTATTTTCCAAGTTACTGACTATTAAAAGTAATAAATCACAGGAATAATGTAAGTGAATTTCCAGAGTCATTTGCACAGAGACAGAGAGAGAGGTCTTTGTGTCAGAGTCAGCCGCTCCATCTCTTTGGTTCAACTGGACGTCCCAAGACATTTTGTTTGTTTGTCTTGTTTTGTTTTCTGAAATGATGACAGAACTCATTTTATTTTGGACAAAATGTTGTTTCACTTGTCTTCTGAGTGGTTTTCTCAGCTCACGCTTGAGCTGTAGTGAGACTTTTTTTTAAAATAAAATCATAAAGTCCGTCCCATCAGAGCTTTAGAGAATCAAACAAGTCCAATCACCTTGAAAGAGAAATAATCTGCACTAAAATTAAAATAATCTGTTTGTTTCCTTAATATTATATTTATATATGATCACCTTCTAGCATAAAATGTGAATGAGCACATAATTTCCTGTTTGTTAGTAAAATATCCCATCAATCACATGTTATAGTGCACAAACACTGGTCCTAAAAGAACAACATGCAGCTTGACTTTCTGCTAGCTTCATTTCCCATCAATAAGAGAAAGAAGGGATGTTTTGTCTTGTATAATACATCTTGATGGCATGAACGCAATAAACAAACAAACAAATAAATAAATACATGTAGATAAAAAGAGAAAAAAATCCATTAAAATATTCAGAAAAGTAAAAGGTCTAAGTTTTTAAGAATGAACTTTTTTGCTTTTTAACCCGATTCGTTTTATTTTTCTGTCTCACTCAGCGCTGTCAGATTTCATCCCTTCAATGTTTTTTGAAGGAGCGTTCAGTCCATGTCAGTGGATCAAGTTTTGAGACAGTTTGCTACATCTTTGCTCTGGTTACAGACGTGACTGAAAACTCTCGATTGAACATTACAGAGCCACTCGCTTTGTATTGTGATGAATTCATGTTTCCCTGCTCAAACGCAGACACGCTCCTTGACTTTTTCAGTGAGATGAAGAACAAGTAAAGGAGAGGGACACAGCAGTTGTTGTACATGGAAAACATGCACCAGGAGCAGGTGGTGGGGGGCTGGTCTGCAGGACAAGATGCAGTATATTGTACAGCATTACGTATGGCCTATGTCTGTTTGACCATATGCAGTGAATTACGCCACATGTGGTGACGGGACTAAATGTTTAAAATTAAACTTCTCTTTCAAACATATGGATCCACAAGATGGTAAATGGACTGTACTTATACATCACCTTTCTATCTGATCAAGCTACTCAAAGCTCTTTACTACACATCTGTGCCTTCATGTAACCATTCTTACAGCACAGAGCTCTACAAAGATTAAGCACTGCTTTAGTTCACATTCATACACCGATGGGACACACATCAGAGGCGATGAGGTGTTCATTGTCTTGCCCAAGGACATTTCAACAAGTGACTGGCTGCTGGTGAAATCGAACCCTCAACTTTCCCACTGGCAGACAACTGCTCTAATCACTGAGCCACAGTTGCCCCTAAGTATCCAGCTTCCTTTAAAGAGCCATACATCCTGTGTCTAGTATTCATAACAAACTATAAAATAAAACATACAAAGGTTATACTGAACTATATACTACATAGCACATTTTGAAAGATTTTATTCCAATAGTAATGTAGTATATTCATAAGAAATTTTGAAATGCAGTACTTGATGCAAACTAAACACTTGGCTGAATCCAATGAAAAACACATTGAAGCTTCATGACTGACCTACTGTAGCCTGTGTAAAAAAACAAATACCGGTATGGCTGATGGTGGATGGATGGTTGGATGAATGAATGGATGATGGATGGATGATGGATGGATGGATGGATGGATGGATGAATGGATGGATGAATGGATGGATGGATGGATGGTTGGATGAATGAATGAATGGATGATGGATGGATGGATGAATGGATGAATGGATGAATGGATGGATGGTTGGATGAATGAATGAATGGATGATGGATGGATGGATGAATGGATGGATGGATGGATACACAAAATCTTCCAGCAGAGATTTTGTGAACTGACCTTGGATTTAATTTGCAAGCTGCTTCTGTCTCTCATGTCCAGTCTTCATACATCAGACTGGTAGGTTCATATTTACTGCATGAACAAGCAGCAAACTATAATTCAATTCAATTCAAAAATACAATACTTCATCATCAACCAGAAGAAAATCCAAACGGCAGGACAGAAACTGGTGCAACTTTCAAACCATCAGTACTTTTTCTTTCCTTTTGAAGAAGGATGATGGTTTTCCATTTAAAATTTTACAAAACACTGAAACTGCATAAATGTGTGTTGGTAAAGTTATTTTCTTTATGGTAAAACATTGTTTCCAAGTGTTTTAATAAAGTTTGAAAGCTGTCATTAGAATAGACCAGTGTTAAATTTGATGGCTAATTTCCCCTCTTTGGGTCAATATAAAACCCTAAATACTACAAAGATAGAAAAATAAAAACAAGCTTTCATTTTTTTCATCTTCAAATCAGACCAAATAATCTTCTCGATTCAAGCAGATGATTCAGACTTTATTCTCACTCTTGTCTCTCCTTAGTGACTCATAAAGCTTATCTCCTTCCAACACTGACAATACTGAGCTGTCAGGAGCAAAAACTGGGTTGAAGTGATGAATAAATCATACAGACTGACCTCTGACCTCCTGTCATGCCTCTGATCCAAGAACCGAAGCAGATTTTTGTATCACCGGTGCCCAGATCGGAACCTAATGGGATGTTTGTTTTCAGAGAAACTGGCATAGATGAGCCTGTGTGTGTAAGTCCTGCAAAAATAAAATAAAAAATAAAGTGTAAAAAAAAAGACAAATGGTATTTTACACCAAAGACACGACTTAAATTGATTAAATATGGATTTATCTTTAGAATCTTTATGTTTTCAGATGTGTCCTGTTAAAAATTTGTATACAGTATAAACAATTCCTTCTGGTCTCCATTTTAGCAAACAGAAATCATTTCAGCCTAACCCTTTCACAACCAAATCTCATGGGTCATGGGTCTCATAAAAACAAACACTAAACAAACATTATTCTATTCTTCTTATAAATGTGAACAGTGCATTTTACTTCAGACCAAAAACAAAACAACAACAAACAAATATCATTAATATAGAACTTTGAATGATTTATTTGTATAGTTTTTCTAGGTTAGAATATTTTTTTTTGTTGTCCACACAGTCAATACTATACATACTGGTCCAAGAACACAGTACACATACACTGGATAACTGTTTAAATATCTCTTAGTAAAGTGCATTGTTACTTTGTTGACAGGAGGTGGAAGGAATACTTCTAGTACCTTCTCAATCCCACCGGCACATCTTCCATGGAGGAAGTGGAATTTAGGAACTTCAGGGCTGGTTTGTCCATAACCGTGGCCGAGGTTGCCAAAGTAGTTAAAAAGCTCAGCGGAGGCAGGGCTCCAGGATTGGATAAGATTCTCCCTGATTTCCTTAAGGCTCTGGACGTTGTGGGGCTGTCTTGGTTGACACACGTTTGCAGCACCGGGGGCAGTGCCATTGGATTGCCACAATGGGGTGGTGGTTCCCCTCTTCAAAAATGGGGGGCAGGGGGTGTGCTCCAATTACAGGGGCATCACTCTCCTTAGCCTCCCTGGTAAGGTCCATTCAGGGGTACTGGATAAGTGAGTCCGGTCATTGGTTGAACCTCAGATCCAGGAGGAACAATGCAGGTTTTGTCCAGGCTGTGGAACACTGGACCAGCTCTTTACACTCACTAGGGTCCTCGAGAGTTCATGGGAGTTTGCCCATCCAGTCTACATGTGTGTTGTGGAATTGGAGAAGGCATTAGACCGTGTTCGTCAGGATACACTGTGTGGGGTGCTCTATGGGTATGGGATTGGGGGCCCATTGCTACAAACTGTTCGTTTCCTATGCATGTGGTGTGAGAGTTTGGTTTGCATTGCTGGTAGTAAATCAGACCCCTTCAAAGTGGCAGTTGGATTTTGCCTGTGCTGCCCGTTGTCACCAATTCTGTTCATAACTTTTATGGCCAGTATTTCTCAGTGCAGCCAGGGGACAGAGGGATTCCGGTTTGGTGGCCTCAGGATTCCTTCTCTTCTCTTTGCTGATGATTTGGTCCTGTTGGTGTCATTGTGCTGTGATCTTCAGCACTCACTGGAGCAGTTTGCAGTCAAGTGTGACGTGGCTGGGATGAAAATAAGCATTTCCAAATTTGAGGCCAAGGTCCTCAGTCAGAAAAGGGTGGATTGCTCTCTTTGGGTCAAGGGTGAGGTTCTGCCTCAAGTGCAGGGATTAAAGTATTTTGAGGTTTTGTTCACAAGTGAGGCAAGAATGGAGTATGATATTGTCAGATTAGTGCATTGGTGCAGCATCTGCAGTATTGCTGACTCTGTACCAGTCTGTTGTGATGAAGAGGGAGCTGAGCCGTAAGGCAAAACTTTCTGTTTATAGGTTGGTGTATGTTTCTACCCTCACCTATTGTCACAAACTCTGGGCAGTGTTTGAAAGAATGAGATTATGGATACAGGTGGTTAAAATGAGTTTCGTCCACAGGGTAGCTGGGTGAGGAGTTTGGTTATCTGGGAGAGACTCGGAGTAGAACCAATGCTCCTCCAAATTGAAAGGAACCAGTTAAGGTGGTATGGGCATTTGGAAAGGATGCTCCATGGGCATATCCCTGGGGAATAATTTCAGGCATAGCTGACTGGGAGCAGAACCCGGGGAAGACCCAGGACTTGTTGGAGAGACTACGTCTCTCAGATGGCCTGGGAACACTTTGAGGTTCTCACTAGTAAGAACCTTCTCATTTTCTCCTTCATCTCGATTCTCCCAACAAAGAGAGACAGCCGTTGTGAGGATTCAGATATCTCCAAGATCCCCTCTGTGTCAAGATTTAGTGCCCGTCTTCAGTAAGAAAATTACTTTGTCTCTATCTCCTCACCGACAGTAGGATTGCTCTATCAATCTCATTCTGGGGCAGCCTTACCTTCAGGCAGACTGTATAATATTTCTGGCCCAAAGAAGGAGGCCATGCAAAAACATATAGAGGAATTGCTTGATTCAAGGATTATTCAACATTCTACCTCTCCAGTGAGCACAGGATTCTTCTTCGTGGCTAAGAAGGATAAGACTCACACCTTGTATAGATTATCATGGACTTAACCAGATAACTGTGAAAAATAAATATCCATTACCACTTATTGACTCTATTCATGAGCAGCTTCAGTCAGCCTCCATATTTACAAAGCTGGATTTACGTAATGCATATCACCTAGATGAGTGGAAAATGGAATTTAGAACACGTTTGGGACACTTTGAGTATTTGGTAATGCCCTTCGGTTTGACTAACACCCATGTCATATTCCAAATCCTCGTAAATTAAATCCTAAGAGATTTTATCAATTATTTTGTATCTGTCTACCTGGACGATATTCTCATTTACTCCCAAAATATGAAACAACACACCTAGCAAGTGAGAACTGTTTTTCAACGCAATGAGAACCAGTTATTTGTCAAATGGGAGCAGTACGAATTTCATGTAACCACTGTCTCTTTCCTAGGCTTCATTTTTTAGGGTGGCCAGTACAGAACATATCAGGAAAAAACTAAGGCAGTGATGGAGTGGCCTGTTCCTGAGACTAGGAAGCAGCTGCAATGCTTCCTAGGTTTTGTCAATTTTTACAGATGCTGCATAAGGAATTATAGCCGGATCGCCACCAACCTCTTCCAGCTGACTTCCATCATAAGGACTTTCAAGTGGACCCCTGAGGCAGACACAGCTTTCGGTAAGCTCAAGTAGTTATTTTTGTCTACACCCATCTTCTGACATCTGGACCCCAAAAGACAGTTCATCCTGGAAGTGGATGCTTCAGACACTGGCGTAGAAGTATTACCTCACAAGTGCAAGTATTCATTAGACAACAAGATACACCCTTGTGCCTTCTTTTCTTGATGGTTGACACCAGCAGAGCAGAACTTTGATGTAGGAAATGATTAACTTTTAGCCATTAAACTAGCCTTGGAGGAGTGGAGACACTTGCTAGGTCACAGAGACAACATTTGTTATATGGACAGATCACAAGAACTTGACGTACTTTAGGTATGCTAAACGGCTAAATCCCAGACAGGTGCAGTGGTCCTAATTTTTCTCATTTTAATTACATTCTAACTTTCAGACCTGAATCAAAGAATGTTAAACCAGACACCCTGTCCCATCAGTTCTCTCCTCCAGATGTTCCTGAGGTTGAGGAGAGCATTATTCTTTCTTATTGTGTTCTCAGGACCCTAACTTGGTCTATTGAGAAGGAGATTTGTGAGGCCAAAGGATGGAACCTGACCCATGCACCAGATCTGCTGGGACCCTTTATGTATCCTCCACAGTCAGGTCTAATATCGTAACATTTGTCATCCTTGGATAGGAGACAATTTTGGTGGCCATCCATGAACCAGGACATAATGGAGTTTGTTGCAGCCTGTGCCAGGAACAAGCCTGGGAATCAACCTTTTGCTGTGCTTCTACAGCCGTTATCTACCCTCATTCGCAAATGGTCACACATTGCTGTGGACTTTGTTAATGGACTGCCTCCCTCTGAGTGTAACACGATAAATCTTACCATTATCAAGAGGTTTTCTGAAGTGGCTCATTTCATGCTTCTGCCCAAGCTTCCCTTGGCCCTTGAGACAGCCCAACTTTAGTTCAGAATGTCAAGGCATAACCTCCGATGTGGTCTCAAACAGAGGATGACAATTCGTTTCCCAAGTTTGTCGCAATGTTTGTAAGTCTTTGGGAGCCTCTTCAAGTATAACTTCTGGTTATCACCCACAGTTGCAAGGGCAAACAGAATGCTGCAAACAGGACTTGGAGACCACCCTAAGATTTATTACTGAGAGTAACTCGTTGGCTTGAAGCCAACACCTGGAATTGGTTGAATATCCCTACAACTCTCACATGACATTGGGCATAGGTATGTCCCCATTTGAGGCCTACCTAAGTTATGCACCACCTTCATTCCCCAGGGACAAGACAGACATAGCCTTGCCTTCTGTCCTACACTATTTCTGGCATTGCCAGAGGGTCTGGCAACAAGCCAGAGCAGCTCTGCAATGTACGGCGGTCCAAAATAAGAGGTTTGCCGACTGACATCATTCCTCTGCACCATCCTACCAAGTGGGGCAACAAGTCTGGCTGACCACCAGAAACATCAACCTAAAGGACACCCTCAGAAAGTTGGTGTCCCATTTCATCATCCATTCCCCATTGAGAAGATCATCAACCCTTGGGTAATTAGACTTCAGTCACCTTCTTCCATGGGAGTACACCCTACATTCCATGTGTTCCAGGTAAAACCTTTTTCACAAAGTCCTTTGTGTCCTCTGGTTGACCTCCCACCCAATCGATCAACAATCACACAGCATTCATGATGCGACATATCCTGGATGTGAGATGTCAGGGTTGTGGATTTCAGTATCTCGTGGACTGGGAGGGTTATGGCCTGGAGGAACGTTCTTGGATTCTGTGCTCCTTCATCCTTGATTCCAGCCTCATTACCAGCTTATTTAAGGCACACCCTGTAAAATATCTCAGGTCGCAAGGAGGCGATTCTTGAGAGCGGTGTACTGTGAGAGTACAGCCCTTCTGCAGCCCAGACCCAACATGGCCACCAATCGCTCACACCTGTAGGCCATGCCATTTACGATGATCCGCCACATCATAAGCTTGCAGATGAGCTCTAATCTCCACTGGAGCAGTAATTAGTGATTCATGTTGGTTATTGCTACTTGCCCTTTAGTGTCTTTGTGAAAGTGATTACAAATACAGTATCTCTAATTTATTGTGCCCTAGCTTACCTGCGTCTTCAAGTGCCTCAGAGTGCTTGCCTTCCTGGATCCCAATACCTCCTTGTGTATGGCCCTCCATCCATTGGCCTGCCAAACCTGTGTCTTCCTGGAACCTTGTGGGTTTGAATCCAAGACCTGGACCTCCCCTCGGCCTGTAAGATAAGAAATACCTTGTTTAAATCCTCAGCCTCTAGTGGTACTCACCTGATTTACATCCTTGCCCTTCAGGACTCCAGTGGATCATCGTTGTACATAGTATCTCTCTGTGAAGATAAAGCGCTATTAACTTTTCTTCGTGTGGAGTCTTGCCTCGCTCACTGGTTGTCATACTTTCTGGGTTCCTCAAGTTTTGACACTGATGAGTGAGTATTTAATGTAAATGATTTCTGCGCATAAATGAAATGTTGGAAGTGTATAAATGTACGATGCTAATCATGAGGTAGCATTAGCATTTTTGTGTGAGCTATTGGTAACTGTATGCAGAGTATTAGCCTTAGCTATATATATAAAGCTGAACTGAAACTTTTATTACACAGTGGACCGAAAGAAATTCTCTGGACTCTTCTGCTGTGGATTGAAAGGTCAAGTTGTGTCAGTGTACTCTATGTAGCCTGTGATGCGAAGTAAATTCCAACTCAGTTGTCAAATGGGACCCGCGTGGTCATGGACAAGGCCTCATCCATCCCCCACACTTAAGAAAATTGAAAGGATTTGTAAGTAAACTAAAGCATGTGCATTTATTTACTGCTTGGTTTCAAGTGAAGTGACCATTTCTGCTCTTGGGTCACAATGAACCTGAGCTACATATCAGGCCTGTAACAGATTAAATTTTTTTTCACTTTCAGTAAAATACTTTATTATTTAAATGTTTGTATTCCATGTATTTTTTTTTTGTTTTGTTTTAATGGAGGAACCACTTTGATTAAAAATCATAAATAAGTATAAATGTTGAACTGATTGATATTTGTTTGTCCTGTTTACTGGTGGTTGTTATTAGTGACACACCAATGTTCCCAGGGATCCACCCAGAGTACCACCATCACCTTGATAGAGGGTTAATATAGAGGTACTTGGGTTGGATGCTATGTTTATTTAAAATACATTGCACGGAGGAACAGTTGCAATGTAACAAAAAAACAAACAAACAAAAAAACCCGCACAGGAACCTACAATTACCAGAAGCAAGTGAAGAGAGCAAGTTTTTGCTGAAGTTATCTATAGTAAATGGTAAATGGACTGTACTTATACAGTGTAATGCCTTTCTTTCTTTTCAAGACACTCAAAGCACTTTACACTACAATCTGTGCCCTCATTTACCCATTCAAAGCTAAAGCTCTACAAAGCTAACTGAACAAATCATTCTAAAGAGACTAACCAGAGCTTTATCACATTCATACACTGATGGGACACACATCAGAAGCAATGATGAGGTCAGTATGTTGCCCAGGGACACCTCAGCATGTGACTGCTGATGGATTCAAATCCCCAACTCTTGCGTTGGAGGAAAACTGCTCTAACCACTCAGCCACAGCCACCCATAATTATCTGAAACAAAAAGGCCGAAAAAAGTGCAAAAATGTGAAATAAGCTGAAAAAGCTCATATTAGCACAGAAGCAGCTAAATAGTAGCTGGGAATGGATGCTTAGTACATATTTGCACAATAAAAGAAATGTCTTAAAAAAGTTAGCTTGGGCGTGGAAACTAGAGAAAATAAAAAACTCAAATGGTCAGGCAAAAAGCTGAAAGAGAGGAACCCACCCCCAACAAACAAACAAACAAATAAAAAAAAAAAAAAAAAAAAAAGCAACAACTGATATTAGCAGAATAAACCAGCTTTTCAATAAGTTGAACATTCTCAGACAACAGGCATAAAACTTTAACAGGCCAATATTAATTTTACAAGAATGGTTCTAAATTTTTTCATTCAACCTTTATTTAGACAGATAAGTCACATTGAGCCTAGAAGACTCATTTAAAAGTGAAATCTGCTTAGACATACAAAAAGTAATGAAACTGGACACATTAGAAAATGGAGGCGAAAAAAATTCCCATTAAAATCTTTCTTCTTGCCTGAGAAAAAACTTGTAATCTTAAAAAACACCTCGTACAAACAAGCATATAGTGACCTAGACATTCTGTAGAGGAGGGGAGACACACCGAGAATGATGAGCAGTGTTCATAAAAGCTCTCGAGGGCACTGTAAGTGTTCTCATCAGCCACCTGCCCAGCTGCACTTATTACTCACCCTCCCTCTGTCATATAAAATGCCTTCTCTCTCCTTCACTCCTCGTTCCGGTCATTGTTTCTGTTTCTGCTCTGCTCAGTTCAGTTCAGACAGCATGATCCTCCTCTGCTCCTGTTATCCTTCCACAGTGACATCAGTGAGTAAGTTTTTGCTGCCCCGACAGCATTTTGTTTTTTGTTGTTGTTTAAAATAAATAATTATCATTTTAAACTCCTGCCTCCGCTCGCCTGCCTGCACATGGGTCATAAACAACGAGATTGTGACACTCCAACATTTGTTCCAAATCTACCAAAATAAAAAAAAGTGGTATCATCAGCAAAAATAACACATTTAAGGAGTTCAGACACCTCCAGTAAATCATTCACATACAATATAAACAACTTTGGTCCAAGTACAGAGCCTTGTGAGACTCCACATGTGATCCTGCAGAGGTTATATCTTACATCATCCAGCTGTACAAACTGTTTTCTGTCTTTCTAAGATATACACTAAGATATACACTAAACAAATGCCAAACAGTACGCTAAATGATCTAAGATATATGCTAAACATTAATAACAGCCAATCAGCTGTCCAGAGAGACAGTAAATTCATTAATTAGACACACTTTGACATACAGGGACACATCACACCTCCACCCCTAAATGCTGAGTGGTGGGGTTATACAACAATCATCAGCAGCATAACAGGACAATGTGTAAACCATAATGTTGTCATTACCTTTTAATGTGTGTTTTATATTTTTTAACTCCATGTGAGTATTTAAGTTGAACCTGCAACATGGCCTCAGACAGACTGTCAATATCAGGTTCAGCACTGGACAGCTCCGCTGGAGAACTCACCTCGACCGATGGAGACCAAAGCCTGGGGGGTGTGGTTGACCCGGCGGAGGACAGGGTTAAAGCAACAGACTGGTTCTTATCCCATTCGTGGTATCCTTTCAGCCTGTTGGGGTGGCATGGGTGGTTTTGGTGCATGCAGTGTTTTCGTGCCTTGGTGTGCATAATTGCACAGACGGGAAACGCACTAGGAATTTTATCCTGACGCTCATCTGATTTCTCAGAATTCACCGGGGCTAAAGTAACTTCTGCATTAACCAAGATTTTGCCTCCGGCCAAATCATTCCATCAATGCCTTTAATTGGAAGGTAGGACATGCTGCTAACACAAAGTTTCCAGACACAAAGTTCGATTTCAGATTAATATGATGCAGAGGGTTGTTAGTAAAATTATTTCCACAGCCTTGCACTCATTCATAAGTTTAAAAGAAATTTAATCAGACAAAGGCAAGACACTGTTTCAGATAATGGATCTGGAAGCTGCTGTGTCTCTCAAAACAGTAACCGGCACTTTCACGCCACCTGCTACAGAGAGCTCGCCCTTCATAAGAAATGGCAAGTAAACCTCTAAATCTGTTTTTCCAGCATTGCAGGTGATGGTGCAATAAGTGTTTTCACCAACATGACCGCTTTATAGGATGCACTTTTTTTTACTAAGCAGAAAACTGTTGGGCTGAATGCGAACAGGTTTTTTTGCAATAAGCACAAGTGGGCTTGATCTTCCAGACCACGCTCCATCTTCATGTCAGACCCTGCAGAGTGCATGGCAGTGGAGCTGCGCTGCTTCACCTGAGGCCACTTCTCAAAAACAGCTTTATGAGTCAACACGTACTAATCTGCAAGTACAGCAGCCTTAGAAACTTCACTTACTTTTTTGCTCATTAATATAAGTTGTAATCCTTTCAGGTACACAACTTTTAAACTTCTTCATTAGTATCAGATCACACAATTGATCAAAACTTTTTACGTCTTGTGCCAAACACCAATGATCAAAAAGGACCTACAAAGTACTTTGTATGAGCAAATTCAACTTAACTCTGACCATCAGTTTTGTTCAGATGACAAAACCTTTGCATATAAACCTCTGGTACCAACTAATATGTCCTGAGCACAGCTGCTTTCACATGATCATATCCAGACTAAGATCTGGTGAGGGTGAAGCATAGGTCTCCTGAACTTTACCTGTGAACATACACTGCAATAATAAAGGCCACACCTGATTGGGCCATTTTAATGTTTCAGCCACCATTTTAAACAGGACAAAATATTTGTCCGGAACAGGTGTCAGATGAATGCATTTGGACACATCAAACTCAGAAGAACCTGACAGAGCAGGTGAACCACTGAGCTCAAGCTCTTTTAGTCAAACTTCTCTTTGAGTTTCAACCTCCTGTTTGTGGATTTCAAACTCATGATCCAACTCTTTTTCTCCAAGAACCAAGCGTCAGAGTTGCCATTGTACAAAACGACTCAGACAGTGGTCCTAAGCAAGTGTAATAAATTTGCACATAAAAGCTATAAAAGTTATGAGAAGTAAACATTGTGCATTTTTATTATCTTCTAGACTTTGGGAATTATAAAAAAATTAAAACACCTGCTCAGATGGGCAAACTGTACTTAATTTATCAGTCTGATGTGCATATGTGTTAAAATACATAAGATATTGTCATATTTACTTGATGCTAACTACAGGTGGCGAGGCTACACATGAATAAACATAACTCGGTAATTAAAAAAAAAATAAAAATAAAATCAAATTTTCAACTCAAATCAACTTTTTCAGAGCTAGTAATTTAGATGATAACTAAGAAGGTTTTAGGCTGGTTGGGTTTGCACCACTGGAGAAGATCTTTTTTAAGCGTTTGCACATTTTGCATTAATGCTACATTTTCAAAATAGATTCAACCATAGTAAAATGTACAGCACACAAACAATTAAGAGGCAACCATGATGGAACTTAAGGGGGTGCTATTTATAAGACAGATCAGGGTTGGCACTGATTATGTCTTTTGAATGAAAGAAAAAATATTTCTTCCAAAAAGAAACGGTCTGGATGGCATGATTTAACCCTTATTGGTGATTAAAACTCTACAGCTTTCCAGATACTGATTGTAATTGGAGCGCCATTTATAGACTGGTCCAGGTCAATTTCTAGTATTTAATGGCAGTTTCATATTTTATTTTTCCTTAGAAAAACTTCTGAAATTCTCTGACAATCAAGGCTCTATGAGTGATTTTGTATTAAAATTACTTTGAAATTATTTAGACCATACCCATTTTGCTTATGCACATTTACCTTTTAGGTTTAAGTTCTAGGGCAAGTTCTAAAGCTTTGTGATAAATTTCATAAATATCTAAACAGCTATTTTAGAGTGACAACTTTTTTCAAGTTACAGTGCCCCATAAAAGCAGAGCGCTGTATTAATGTGTGTGGAGGTAAATGAGGCCACAGATTGTGCTGTGCAGTACTTTTAATATCTTGATCAGATAGAAAGGTATACATGTAAATGTACAGTCCAGTTACTGTTTAACATTTTTCTTTAATTTTTTGTTACCCCCTACCATTATCTTTATGCTATTTTAGGTCTAGAAGCAAAACCCTGTGGGGGAAAAAAACTCAAACCAATCAGTTAAATTAAATTCAATTTATTCATATAGCGCCAAGTCGCAGCAGAAGTTATCTCAGGGCACTGAACAGAAACATGCATATTCATTTTAAATGTCAATTAGAAGTTTTCTGTCTAAGGAAGGATGGAAGCCATTTTAGACATTTAAATGTCTGCAAATGCTAAGAGACAATACAAGGTCATTAGTGTAGATTGTGTGAGGAGTTTGTTATAGCAACAGGAAGAAAAACACCTGAATCAAAAGGACAAAAAGTAAACCAGAGTGAAGAGGTCATGACCTCCTGACCTCTCTTTCAACTCAACAGGAAGCTTAAAGGGAATTTACAACTCAGCTGAAAAAGCCTTTCAAGCCTTAAATCCATCCAGTTTGTTGGTTTAATAATGGCTGAAATTTGATCAAAGTCATGACGGATTTTCTGAAAACTAAATAGTAGGTGTGGGAATCAACAGTGATTAGTCAGTAATGATCAACTCCTTTTGCTGGAACTTAAAAAAATAAATTCTTAAATCGTGAGTTTTCAAAGCACTTCACTTGTTTCTTCACAAAAATTGAGATTTTTGAGGAAATTTTACATTGGGTCTAAGCCTGAAATGCAAAATTTAAGAATGTTTTGTACAAGAAAAACAATAAACCTATAAAATATGGTTGACATTAAAGTCTTTCATAAAATAAAAAAAAAATTTAAAAACAAAATGCAATGAAGACAGTGATGGTTCGGCCAAACTGTTTCTAACAGCTTGTTCACTTCTGCAGTAGAAACTGTTTGCTTTGGTCTGTTAAAAGAAAAGAAAAGGGAAAATAAAAAAAAACATGTTTAAAGCAAAATAATATATGAACCATCAAGTGTACACACTAAAGTAGATTCTTGAAATGTTGATAGATTTTATTTTTGTAGCCCATACAGCCCATTGATCTTATATATCTTATATCTTATTATAATTATGTAAAAAGGCTTTACATTTTCATTTGACACATTTTACTACATACCATGATAATAACTGAACTTTTTGCATTCATGCATGGCTTCTGGTAAAATAAAATGTTTACAGACCATGGACCAGATTTTCTTAGCTGGGGAAATTATCACGAGGCTGCCAAATTACCAAGAAGTGCAGATTGAATTGATCTTCTTGGCAGGTGACCTTTAACAATAATCTATAAAACCAAAGCAGTTGTCTTAATCCAGTAAGAATTATTGTAATCTGCTAGAAGCACAGTGGTCAAGGAGAAGCAGTGATTCAAGAACAACACAGGTGCTGCCTTAAGCCAACTAGACTGAGCTAAAGTCAGTCTTTTAGGTCTCAAGTAAAATATTTTGTATGATTTCCTTATACTGAACTCACAACAGAGCTACAGATGCACAAAATAGCCCACAAATTTACAAATGTACAATTTATTTAATGGAAATTGTTTGCTGCCATCCCTGTAAAATTAAAATACAATCGTATCACATTTTTATGCAACACAGAGCTTAATCAATGTATTTTACATTAAACAGATTGTTTCCATACATTTTTTTTATTTAAACAATGGTATCAGAATCAAAATCAGAATCACAATGCTTTTATTATTCTTGCAAAGAGAAATAAAATGAAATTACTTTCCATACAGCTGTCCTAAAGATAGACAGACGTGTACAGGGGGCTGCAGCTTCTAAGATGTGCTGCCCCTGATGCTTGGATAAGAAAAGGGGAAGAAACATGAGTAGAGAGGTAAAAAAAAAATAATCTCTCACACCGTGTCCTAGACAGGGCAATGGTTTGAGGCATAAAAAAAAAACTACCATAGCAAAGCAACATAAATAGACATAATAGTACATATGTGTGTGGAGTGGCTAAGGGGTGGGGTGGGTCCCAGCATGGCTACCAGGTGAGTGACAAAGCCCTTGGCGCCTTTGTATCTCCTAGGTTGCTGCGCCAGAGGGGGTGAGGGAGGCCAGTGGAGGCAGTGAGTTGAGGGAAGGTTGTAGCACAGCACAGTCCAGAGCGCGCCCCCCCCCCCCCCATTAGTCCTGATAAGAGGTGTTTGTTTATCAGCCAGCTCTGCTGAGCTCTGTCACAGGTCCACAACCTTGAGGAAGGGAGGGAGTGGGGAGGGGACCAGAGCATCTTTGTTTCTATAACATCCAAGGAGAAATGTGGCATAGTCCACCTGCAGGAAGGACCATACAAGTTGGGTGCATGGTGAAATAGCAGCAGCAGTGGGGGCTCTGGTGCTCTGACCCAGGCTTACCATGGGTGGCTATAGTGACATGGAATATCTCCTCTGGTGGGGAAAGAGTCTGAACTTTTGCGTAAGGTTGAGTGATGCCAATTAGTAGGGGTCACTTTGACGCATGGCACAGGATCTGGAACTAATTTTCTTGAGAGGGTCTGGACCCTATTACAGTCTGGAGTTGCCCATGGTGAGAGGTACTGGGCTGGTGTTGGTTTCATAGTCAGCTTGGTACTATGCCTGTGACATTTTCCCTGTTAGATGAAAGGGTAGATTATCTGTATCTTCAGGGGAGATGGACGGGCTCTGACTGTTGTTTGTGCCAATATGCACTGAACAACAAATTGGAGTACCCAGTAATTTTTAAGTGTTTAAAATGGGTGCTATGAAGTTCTCAAGCTGGGAGCTCCAACACATTGAGAGGAGCCACTTTAGAAGGTTTGGGCATCTGATAAGAATGCCCACCAGGCAGCTCACTAGATACGCTTTCCGAGCATCTGCAACTGGGAGAGACCCCAGAAAAGACCCAGGGTGTGCTAGAGAGACTATGTCTCTTGTCTGGTCTGGGAATGACTTGGAATCTTCCTAGAAGATCTGGAAGAGGTGGATGTGGAAAGACCTGTGAATCAAAACTTAGCTACAATGACATTGAGCACAGTCAGCAAATGTGTAATGGATGTTTCCCTTGCATCATTTTCAAATGTGTTGAATTAATTCAATTTAGTAATCCTCTTTTTTAAACTAAATACAAAGTTCTATGCATCAATATCGATCTCCCTCAGTATAAACCTGTTTTTGTTTAATCAGTCAACTTGGAGGTTGCTCAGATCATGTCATCACTCCGTCACAATACTGAGCCATAGTGCTTGCCTAACTTTTCACATGTAAACTCTATCAGATCTGTTACAACACAGTTGCAGCACAAAGAGACACAGCCCCTCTCAACACCTCTGTCCATTTCAGAAAACTCAACAAAGTGGACAGACGACATTTAAGTTTAATCTTGAAATGTTATGCAGAACTGACTTATATTTGTCATTTTATCCTGTTCCCGTATTTTCATTTGTGGGCTGAAATGGAATAAAGAAAATTGGAAACTAAAAAAAATGAAAAAAAAAAAAAATAAATAAATAAATAAATATATACAGTATTTATATA
>JARVGV010000001.1:53282959-53297946 GCA_031762435.1 Hypsolebias longignatus
AGAGCTTTTCTTTCTGCAGCTGTGCAGCCTCCATGCCACACGTTGATGCTGGAGCACAGGATGCTCTCCACTGCACTCCTGCATTTAAAGGGTAATGCACCACTGTCCCTCCTCTGGACATGTCCAAACCATCTCAGACTGGCCTCTTGCTGGAAAAAAAAATTCTCTCAACTTATTTATTCAAGAAGAACCACACTCGACTGCAAGAGAAGATTTTAACCAGCGTTTTACCTGCAAGGACTCATTCAAGACAGATGACATGCATGGATGCATGGAACATGTCACAGAATGAAGCAAAATAGTTTTCTGCAGACTTACAGTATATACAGCAGCAGAGTCCAGCGGGCAATCCCACATAGCCAGCCACGGTCAGACACACAGACATGATCCATGGCTGTCGGTGAGTCGGCCTCTAGATGGAGATGAGAAAGTTTTGGGCATGTTGTCATGGCGACCAAGAGTTCCTGGCTCAAAGCAGTGACTTTATCACATGCTGAACTTCATCCAATTTCCACGTCTTTTTCTTCTTCTCCCTGTAGATTTTTTGGCGCTTGACAAATAACTTTGAGCCGCCATCAAAAAGGAGGGGGGAGGTTTTACCTGATCGGCGGGGGTGGGAGGTGACAGTGGAGGGCGATGGGGGTGTTTTGATCCAGAGACTGCCCATCTTTGTCACAGCCTCTCGCTCTAACGTGCTTCAGATATGATAAGGACTTTCAGAAAAAGATGTAGCGTGGACTATTTATTATCACTCTGGTTTTAATTGGCCTATCAACACAATTTAAAACTGGTGTGCAGTTTAAAAGAAATTGTCAGAGGTGGTGAAATCACAGCTGCCACCTTTTGTTGGAACTAAAGGAAGCCATTTATGTCAAACAAGAAAAAAATAATAAAAATCAGAGGAGAAAGTCTCAGATTTTATTATTATTATTATTTTTTTATTTACATTGCAGTGTTAAATTTGATGAGTTCATGAAAGTGGAAAAGATTAGTGAAAAGGAAGTTTGGAAAGTTTTGAAGAGGGGAAGGCAGTTGGACTAGTGGAGGTATGGAAACGTCTTCCTGCCTCTCAGGAAGTCTTGTCTGATTTTTTTCTTTAAAGCAACAGTCTGAAGGATCGGAAATTATTATTTTCAGTTTTAGCCATCCTCGTGCACATGCACATACCAGTCACAAAGAAAACTTTATGACCCACTTTTAATAACCATTCGTTTATTTCAAATAAACACATTTCAGATCTGATCAAGACCAGCTGTAACAGTCCAGCTCTGCAGCTCACAAACTGAACGTTTATTAAACATTTTGATGCACCCACCCCCCACCCATTCCCTGAAACAAACAAACAAAACACCTCAAAACAAAAAAAAAAAAAAGAAAGTAAATTTAACTATCAGGGGCGCTGAGCTTGAGTTGAGACTTAAAGAAAATATTCAACCTGAAAAAGGCAAAAATAAAAATAATAAAATAATAAACCTCAGGTTTCATGTGTACATGTCTAAATAAAAATTCACCAGCAAAATACAATGAAGGTAAAACATTAAACATGGTTTTCCCATGACTTTTTTTTTTTTAAACGTCATTTTAAAGGACATACTGCATAAACCTTTATATTTATGTACTGGTAAAGTATTTTATTTCTAAGCAGCTCTGCATAATTCATGTTAAATACTTTTAAAGTTAAAGGCCTAGCTGTTCAAACTGGAGATAATTTGATAAAAAAAATAAATAAATAAAAATAAATAAAAAACAAACAAACAAACAAACAAAAAAAAATATATACATTTTTATCAAATTTTGGCCGTTAAGTTTTGCACGATCTATTATTGCTCCAAAAATGTTTTGGGACTGATGGTCAGCTTCCAGTAAACTAAACTACTGTATAATCAAAGATCTGTAGAACTGACTGTGTTAGACACAGCTTTATTTGTGGCTGCCATCTTAAACGGGGTTGACTCCAGTTTCAGTGCTTACTTCTTGAGTTTTATTCTAATCTGTCTCATGAGATATTTTGCTAACATACAAAATGATAGCCCGTTTAAATCGATGGGCTAAAATGTATTAGTTTGATCCTCCAATTATATTTTAAATAAATGATGAAAGTGTTTTAACAAAACTTTTTGTCTGAAGTTTGGATTTGAAGCATTTTTATGTCAGATTCAACATTATAAACTCAAAAGTGACCATTTTAAAATGGTTCACTCTCTAATTTGACCAAGCTCATAAGTTAGACCTTTTTCCTCTACAATTATTTTCAGAGAATCATTTTCTTCTCCATTGCTTTCAACACCAGATGATCTGTGTTTGAACGTTATATTTATTATCTGCAGTGTTTTTATGTCTATATTCTGTTTTTACTTAATTTTGTATGTTGCCTATGTGTTGCCTGTTTGTTTGTTTGTACAACACTTTGGTTGGCCTTGTCACTGTTTTAAATGCTCTATAAAGAAACTGGTGTGATATGGTATCTCCTGACACAAAACAAGCACAAATGGTACAAAGTAGCTTTGACATTTTTATTGTTGGATCTTGAAGTCAGTTCTATAAATTACGTTTTTAACTTTCATAATCTTGTTAAAAATGATATGAAAACTAAACTGTTGGTCCCATTGCCAGATAAATAAATACCACACTCTCCTACCGTTGCCCCTTAAAGGATCAAACTTTCAGATTTTTCACCCAAAGTTTCATTTTTTGTCCTGTTGTGAGAAAGTGCAGCAGTGTTGGCATTCCTCCTACAGCAGGAATTGAATCTGTAAAGTCTTAGAACCATTATGGTTTATACTGTCTGTTCTGTGACAAAAAGGCTGCGGGGTTGCTAGTGCCAAATCCGGCCGGGACCGTTGAGCCTCCGAAGGCAGTCCTGTAGCTTTGAGAGGGAGAAGGTCCAAACCCAGTTCCAAGGCCCTGCACACTGAGTCCCAGCCCCACCCCGGGTCGCACCAGACTATGACCCAGCATCCCCGTGTATGGCGCTGATCCATAGGTGAGGCCCAGACCTCCGTAGGGTCTCTGGGCTCGGTGACCTTGAGTGGGCAGCACCAGCGGCTGAATGTTCCTCCCAGGAGTGTCAAAGGAGAACTCTGGAGGAGGGCTGGTGGGTTTGGAGGGAGTTGATGTTAGCGGGTCGAGTTCTCCTCCAACTGAGGGGAACAAAACCGGAGGCAAAGTAGAAGACGAGGAGTAGCCTTCAGCAGGAAGCTGAGAAGGTGCAGCAGATGGGGAGGACAGTGCGCTGCTCAGAAGAGGTCGAGTCCAGTCATCTTTAAAGATCTGCACCGTCAGCGTGGAGACGAGCGGCAGCAGTCGGTTGGTGACGTGGGCCAGAACTAGCTGCTCGTTGGCATCTCGGCGGATCCGAACGTGGGCGGAGCCAGCCTGAAACACAAGTACACACGAGTCTTTCAACTTTAAAATACAAAGAGACCAAAAACATTCAGATTCAGAGAAAAACACAACAAACAACTTTCATTGGTATATTTGCATATTTGAAAGATATTTGTGTAACATACTTAAAATGTGTTGTTTAGTGTTAATACAATTTTTATAATTTTAAACATGGGGCAGTTTTCATTCAAGACACAATTAACAAAAGTTTTAATCTCAACTTCCAAAAATTACAGTTTTGAGAAAATGAACGGAATGGACCCTGCCTCTCACACATTGATGGCTGGACATGGGCACCAGTGAACCCCACGGCCCAAAAAGGAAGAAGCAGGTAAAGATAATAGAACCGAATCATAACAGCAGTAGTTAGACCAAGTAACAGGGCTGAATTTGTAAACTGAACAATGCCGGAATGAAAATAGCGGGTGAGTTGGTGGGGTGTCTGGGGGTCCTCCCCCAGAAAAAATTTGAATAAAGTAGATGCAATTTCCTGCATATTGGTGTATTTTAACAATTTGTTAAATATCTAAGTGCTAAAAAAAAAAATCTGACCCCCAAGCATTGGCTCGCGGACCCCAATTTGAGAACCACTACTGAGAGTTACTGCTGTTAAAGAAGGTTCAACAAGCTGCTGGACTGGGGGTGGGGGTGGTGTTGGCTTTGTTTGTACGTGTATTACATAAAGACATGGATTCTGTTGTGTTTTTGTGCAGGTAATAGAACCTGGTAAAGATTCTTCTTTTTAAATGTGGAATAAAACAAGCTGATGCAAGTAACAGGGTGAACCAGAGTAAAACTTTTAGGCAAAATAATTAATTTTATTCATCATGTTTATTTAAAATTCTGCAAAATTAAACGGTTCAGTGTTTTTCATCTAAAAGAGCACATTTATATTGACCTTTAACGTCAAAATTTGACCTTAAAGCACCCATGTGATTTCTTTGTTCCTTGTTTTTGTGTCCTAATGGGAACACTGAGATGTGGAAAGGACAGAAGCAGAGAGAGAGAGACAGAGCGAGAGAGCGAGAGAGAGAGCGAGAGAGAGTCGGCCGAAGGGCAGGAGTGCAGTCAGAGGGTCAAATCAGTTTGGACAGCTGCTCTGTTTGTAGTGGGCCAACAACAAGCACTTGTATAACTGCAGCAACATCACACATGACAACAACAGGGGACGGGGCATCAATAACACATACAAACGATAAAAACTGGAGCAGGGTAAACAGAAGTAAACATAGGATGCTGCTCCCCCTGAAGGCAGCAGGAGGAACTGCTATGAAATAATTCTGAGCCTTAAACAGCTAATGACATTTAAATACTGGGAATGCATTTGTCTGGCAGCAGCTTTATTTGTGCTTCAAGCTCAGAAACTAACATGCTGCCAAATAGTTATATTTTTGAGTCTTGTAATAATAGCTATTAATTATTACTGATGGATGTTTGTTCTTTTACATCTTTTAGACCGTAGATTATTATTTTTTTTTTTCATTTGACCTTTATTTATCCAGGTTAGTCTCATTGAGCCACGATAACTCATTTTCAAGAGAGACCTGTTAGGGAGCAGATGGTGGGGGTTAAGGGCCTTGCTCAGGACCCAGAGTGGTGCGAATGATTTTGTCGGTACCGGGGTTTGAACCGGCGATCTTCCAATCACAAGCACCGTCTAACCATTGCGCCACCACTCCCCCACATTATGCTCTTATTGACTCTGACGTGCTATTTCTGAGAGAAAAAAAAGTTTATGAAAAACTTGATATCCAAAAATAACAAAACATTGCTAAATATTAGAGTTTTGTCACTGTTTGTGTTTCCTGGACCTGATCTGAAACCCAGCTGTGGTTGTTTTCCAACAGACAACATTTCAACTAACTGCGTGGTCACACCGTTCTCACAAAATTGGGGAAGAGGAGCAAAGAGCATCTCCGCATGAATAACTTGTTCTTTGTTTTCAAATGGGTGAACAAACTCCTGCAGCTTGAGCTCCAATCTGATAAATGATGAAGACAAAGAAAAGAGACAAAGAACAGCGGGAGGAAAGATGGTGAAAACAGAAACATTACATTTCCGCACAAACGTTGAAGCCTACTAATGAAGCTACAGCCAGAAATTCAAACGTCTTTCAACTTTGTTTTGTAAAGACTTTTGTTTTGTAACAATCTAAGTTATTACCAAGCCAGACTCTTATTTTGAAGAGTATCTGAGAGTTATTTTGAAATTCCAAATTAAAATATCTTCTTATCACTTCAGGTTTTATGGATTTTAAATCTTGAATCCTACAAAACATAATTGTTTTTTCTGAAGTTAAACGTTCTAAACAGAACAAACTGCTGCAAACAGCTGCAGAAAGAAAAGCTCTGCAGAGAGTCGTGAATTCAATTCAATTCAGTTTATTTATATAACGCCAAATCACAACAGACGTTGTCTCAGGGCACTGAACAGGAACATTCACATACATATAAACCCCGATTAGTAAAGTTCTCTATCTAAGGAAGCCAGCAGACAAGTTGAATCTTGGCTTCATTGCAGTCTCCCATTCTGAGCAAGCACAATGGCAACAGTGGAAAGGAAAAGCTCCCTTTTAAAAGGAAGAAACCTCCAGCAGAACCAGGCTCAGGACAAGCGGCCATCTGCTTTGACCAGGTGGTTTGAGAGGACAGAAAGGAGAAGAGTTTGAAGGCTGTGCAGAAGATGTTGGAGTCAGTCTCCCCAACATCACTGACATCTACACCTCTAGATGTAGGAAGAGAGCCACCTGCATCATGAAGGACCCCACTGACCCAGCACACACACTTTTTGACCCACTCCCCTCAGGAAGGAGGTTGAGGAGCATTACCTAAGTGTAGAAGCAATATACTGAGGAACAGCTTCTACCCTGAAGCTGTTAGACTCATGAATATCTAACCAGAATAATGACTGCAATGCCACTTTCATTGGTGATATGTGACTATCTGTGCTGCTGATTATTTATGCTGCTGATTATCCATGCTGCTGATTTCTTGCATTTAAGCTGCTTTATTCATACCCATCTGTTCACAATTGACTCATGTTCAGGCTGCTGTTTAATACACCATATTATTTTGCATTATTAGTCTTTATACTTTATATTTTTGCTATTTTTGGGTGTAACTGGGACCTTGAGTACACAATTTTGTTCCACCTCATGTCCCACATGTGATGTGAATGACAATGAAGAACCTTGAACCTGGTTCAAAATCTACAAGACTTTTGAGAGTAGCCAAAACTATGAGTTGAAATGAAAACACCTTTGAACTGTGAACTGTGAAGGGCAAAAACCTTTGAGAGAAGCATGTGTAAATTGCTAATGACAGTTTGGGTACTGGCACCCTTTAAACCAGGGGAATCCATTTATCCAAGTCATCTGACATTTAACAATCATGTTCATGTGCATCAGGTTCACTGTAGTTTTATTTTATTTTATTTTTTAAAATCTCTCTCCCTCCATCCATTTTCTTTAACTGATTTTCCGTTCCAGATCACAGGGAGCTGATGCTTTTTTGCAGCAGTCACTGTGCGAGAGGCGGGGGACACCCTGGACAAGTGGCGAGCCCATCACAGTTCACACTCTCACTCACACCTAGGGACACATTAGAGTTACTAACATGCATGTTTTTGGTTAGTGGGAGGAAACAGGAGTACCTGGAGAAAACCCATGAACACATGGGGAGAACATGTAAAGACAAACTAGAAAGGCCCCGTGACCTTCTCTCTGTGTTTAATTAATCTGATTACTTTTAGTTTTCAATTTAATAAAATGCCTTTGTTTTCACACCATAATGAACTAATTTAAAAAGAAATACTGTACTTTAGAGATGCAAGACACCAACATCAAAACTGTTGAGGTAAAAAAAAATAAAGATGATCAAAATACAGACCAACAGTGTGAAAATGACAGTCTGCCATCAATGAACTGTCTATACCTTGTTACAAAAGTGTTTCTATTCTTCAATTCAATTCAGTTTAATCAATGAGCTGTCTATACCTTGTTACAAAAGGCTTTTTTTCCCAATTCAATTCAGTTCAATTCAGTTGAATCAATCATCTGCCTATCACTGTTACAAAAGGTGTTTCTATTTTTCACACCTTGAAAACATAATACACTTGAACGTTGCATCTTGTGTACTGGCTTTAAATGTTGCCATAGTTACCTCTTACAGTCTAAGATTGCTGTAAGTAACCTCAATGTTTTATAATGCATAGATCCATACAAATAAAACATATTTTAATGTAGTAAATACTGTGTTGTGCTAGTGCATTTCTTCTGCTACATGTGGGCTGGGTCTGAGTTGATGTGCCATCTGGTCAGGTTCTGGATCAGAGTCTAGACTTTGAGAGCTGATGGTTTCAATATTGTGCATTGGCACCAATGTTGAGCACAAACTCTAAAAGACAATGCTATGGAAGATCTACTGTATTTATAAACGTACCAAAGATCCAAAACCAACAGTCCAGAAGTGCTCGTTTCGAACCTCCAGAACTCCGTCCAGAGTCGACACCTGATGGAAAGAACAATCCGTCAGCAAGAATAAAGACGGACAAAAACACTGTTCTGTTTTGGTAATGAAATACAATTTGACAATAACAAACGTACAAAGGTGGCTGTACATTTAAAAATCTATTAAATAAGGAAAATAATATAAGAAACCTAAAAAGGTCATTTAGTCTACATTACGGTAAATCAACAATGTTCTAAAGGAACTTGAGTTCTGGATGAGTCCTTGTTTCTCCTCACCTCTCTGAGAAGTTTGTCAAGTTGACCGATGACATGGGATGGTGTGGTCTGCACACAAGAAAAATAATGATAAGAAACTAGTACCAGATGTGGGTCAAAGAAGAACGGGACCATTCATCTCACCTGCAGCAGGACTTTCCCACTGTACACGCTCATTGGATACATCGTGCCAAAGATCATGAGGGCGATGGCGATGGCTGATGCGGTGTCCACGGCGTTGTAGTTACTAAACACAAACACAGGTTCATGGTTCCGTTGTAGCTGAAATCTTCAAGGCCTTTAATATTCTTTTATAAAATTGAAGCACAATATATAAATAAAAGTATTAGAGCCCTTAAATCATTGAATGATGACAACCCTTTTATCTCTCGGTTTCTGGATTTTCTCAGGAAACATTTCCACAGCAGTGCAAATGAAGATAAGCCCTAACCTAAAAACACAGCAACTCTACAGTGTGTCAGTTTTAGGGAGGATTTCTAGGACAGAGAAAATAATCCTTACTTGATCTCTATTAGCATGTAGGTGATGCTAAGGGACAGAGCTCCTGCCAGGTTAATCAGGACGAATGGGTTCATACGAGGCAGCAGAACACTGCTGAGACCTGGAACGATGCCGCACAAACTGTAGAAACACACAGAGCAACAGGATTCAATTCAATTCAGTTTATTAATATAGCACCCACCCATTCACATATACAATTCAATTCAGTTTATTTATATAGCGCCAAGTCACAACAGAAGTCTTCGCAGGGCACTGAACGGAAACATTCACAGACATTAAAACTCCATTAGTAACATGAATTATTAAGGTAGCCAGAAACAACAACAAAAATGAACTGGATCAAGTCAAATCATCGTCTCATTTTAATCACTAAATCAACCCCGAATGACCTCCAGCTTTGCAAAAGAAATATTGAGTCAAATGCTGAAAATTTATGTTCAAAGACATAAAACAGAATAAAATGGGGACCAGTGACTTCATTGGTCACCTCCAGTGACAGGTTAAAAAAAAAAAAAAAAAAAAAAAAACGATGCTGAGATCTGTAAACAGAAACCTTACAGCTCCAATACAGTAGAAGTACAGTAAATAAAACTGTGTGTGTGCACTCTACACTCTGGAGGGACTGAAGTCCTGTAGCAGTGAGAGAGAAACTGGGTAAAAGACAATAAAGACGTCCACATTCACTGAAACAAGTTAATAACAATAACCATCTGAAAGCAGGAAATCAATGACAAAGCAGATTGGATATTATTTGTTCAATAAATAAGGGACAAAACAAAAATAATTACCAAACTCTCTTACCTCAATACAGTAATTGACTGATAACAATTGTAATAAGCAATGAAGTCAATCTCAACATTCATTCTAATAAATCATTTATAACATGTAGTTGTTTGGCCCAAACAACAATTCAAAAGAAAATTCCAGAAAAACCCAAAGATGTCAGATTTAGTTTTCTACAAATACACAAATTAACTAAACATTACATCTCTTCCCATAAGTACTGGCAAACTTGAGATGTTTTTCTTTTATTAAAAAAATTCAAACAAAAAACATTATTTAATGAAGGTTCAACTGTGAGTTGCAGCTTTTATTACATGTCAAACTGTTTGAATTGTGTGCATTCTGCAACCTGCATATAATTAAATACTTCAAGCCACACAGAGAACACAGTTATAAACTTGTGTGCATTTCCATTTATCGTAAAGGGCACCAGCGCCTTCTTTATAACTCCATCTATCTCAGGATGCTGTTCAATATTTTTGTCCATCCCCAGAGTCGCCTCCAGTGGAGCACCTGTGGAACTGGTAATGGTTTGGCATTTTGTTGGAAGGCGCTTCAGCAGAAAACAAAGCTTTAATCAGATCTGACATGATGTGTGACACACAAAGATGTAAGACCATATGTAGCATCACGTGTTAAGAGGATGTTTTGGTGACAGCAGTGTGATCTACATGTCCAAGCTGATTTAGTCCCAAAAAGACTTGACTGCTGTTGATTTAATTGATTCAGGAAGCACATCTATAACTTGTCTGACATAGAAAAAAGATCAAGTAGATTGAATACATTTTTTTAAAAACCCAACAAAAACATTTTGGAATTTCATACAATTATGAGCTCAAACATAAAATGGTCCTAAAAGGGTGATTAAAACAAATAAAAAACAAACTTAACAATTAAAAATAAAAGCTATATATCTAATTCTTATTTTTAGGAATGTTGTCCTTACAAAACTGAGTGGGAATAAGTACGTTCAACTTCAGAATCATCATTCTGTTCAAAGGATGCACTGTCATAGCTGTAGAACATGTCCGATTTTCATAAAGTGTTTGCAGAAGTGTCTTTTGGACTGAGGAACACAGCAGGGCTGGTAATGTTTATGATAGGAAGAGCATCTCAAACAACGTATAAAGATATTGGACTCCAGACATCCAGAGTCAGACACACTGGAAACCTCCTCAGAAGGGATCAGCTAACAATGCAGTCACTCTGTCAATGCAACACTGCAAGAAGAAAAACACATTCACAAAATAGACTGCAGCCAGTATGCAACTTGTTGGTCCCACTTCACACTGGATGACTACTCATTGCAACCAATCAGGCAGATATTGGATGGTCTGCACACATACGAGAATATTACCTCTGAATTTAATTCAAAATCTTACTTCTAACCTACAAAGCTCTCAACAACCTAGCTCCATCTTATATCTGAGATCTTATTGTTCCATATTTGCTCAACAGAGCACTTTGCTCTCAGATTGCAGGCTTACACATGAGTCCTAGAGTTTCCAAATGCAGAATGGGAGGAAGATCTTTCAGTTATCAGGCTCCTCTCGTGTGGAACCAACTTCCAGTTTATGTCCATAAGGCTGACACGTTTTCCAGTTTTAAGACTGGGCGTAAGACTTTATTTTTTGATAAATCCTATAATTAGGGTTGGCTTGTTATGCTGCCTTAAGCTTAGACTACTAGAGGACAGGCTGATTTCATTTCCTTTAAAGATTTGCTAAAATTAAATGGTTTTTATTTGATACTATTTCTATCTTAACGTGTGATTCTTGACCTGCCATTGTGTATCTGTTCCTCTCAAACCTAGCCGGTCGAAGCAGATGGCCGCTTGTCTGAGCCTGGTCCTGCTAAAGATTTCTTCTTCATGGGAGTTTTTCCTTTCCACTGTTGTCTTCATGCTTCCATCCAGAGTAGCTGACGTGAAAAAGTACACTGCGGAGCCACAGCTCAATAAGGTAATGAACTGAGGACAAAAGTGTGCGACTGCCCACTAAAAAAATGACAGATTTATTACCGAGGGAATACCGATGATGCACAGCACCATTTTAGATAGTTAAAAAAAAAAAAAAAGTTAACCCCAAAGACTATCACTAAAGTGAGTTATTTTATGTTTTGTAAATAACACGAAACGGATGTCCATCATTCATTTATTATGTTGCATTTTAAAACAATACAGCTGAGTCCTGCTGAACGCCCTCTTTAGGTTACGCACTGTCGGCGTCATTTCTAAATTCTCACTTCTGTGCCAGAAGTAACTGGCTCCATCTGTGATTTATGAACGGTCACAGAGAGCTTAAAGAACCAGTCTGTGAGGCCATTTCACTGAAGTGTTTTATGGTAAAGTTGTCATGGTTTGGGCGTGTTCATTTAAAACGATAAACACCTAAATAAAATGTCAGGAAGCTTTCATGGCAGAACAAAATAACGTCAGCTTAAACTCCTTAAAGCTCATAACAGTCAAGCATGGTGGAGGAAGGCTAATGGTCTGGGCTTGTTTTGTAGCCATAGGACCAGAGATGTTTGCAGTTTTTTGGAGTCAGCCATGAACTACTTTGAAGACCAAATAATTATGGATTCAAATGTGAAGGCATCTGTCCAACAGATGGAGCTTGGACCATGATGCAACAGAACAATGACAGCAAAAAGATTATTAGATTATTAGTCAAGGTGATTCAGTCAAAGTTCAAATTTTAACCTGATTGAAATGTTGTGTGAAATGTCTTAATAGAGCTGAGGAGAAAGAAATGTCTGCAAACCTCAATTAACTGAAGAAGTGCAAAAGGGACAAGTACTGTATTTGCCATTTGTGCATAAAACCAATAATGCAGGCATTCTTGAAATGTGTGGACATCAACTAGATAATTCAAGTTTTTATCTTTTGCTAATCAACTGATATAAGTGGTAAAATGTCAAGTATTGCAACTTTTTTTTAACTCAACTTGTGCACAAATATGAATTAGAAACAACTAAGCCTAATGCAATGATGTACATCGCCTTTGCACTCAAAGCTGAGAGATGCCATTTGAATAACGTTGGATACATTTTAGTAGTAATTTAACCCAAAGTCTCATCACTGAGGTTGCAATAAAAATGGAAAATTAGATGCTGCATTGACCTCCGGGGCGATCAGTGCAATGTGGGCAGCTGTGGCTGAGTGGTTACAATAGTGGTTCGAACAGTCGTCCTCCAATGCAAGAGTTGGGGGGTTCGAATCCACCAGTAGTCACATGCCGAAGTGTCCCAGGGCAAGACACTGAACGTCTCATTGCCTGTGATATGTGTCCCATCAGTGTATGAATGTGATAAAGCTCTGCTTAGTCTCTTTAGAATGATTTGTTAATTTAGCTTTGTATAGATCTAGTAGAGTGCTGTATGAATGAGTAAATGAGGGCACAGATTGTGGTGTAAAGTGCTTTGAGTATCTTGATAAGACGAAAAGGCGCTAAGTAAGTACAGTCCATTTACCTCTGAATGTGTGGCACAACTGCTGAAGCCCCAAAAAGTCTATGTGATTTTCTAAAACCCAAACAGAGACAACACAGGGTGCTTTCTTGTTGGCATACCCAGTCCAGCGTTCCAGGAGAATATTGACGGGTCAATGAAAGCATCTGTGGGCGAATCAGAGTCGCACCAAATGTCAGATTGAATTTGTTATGTGTCAAAAGCCAACACCACGGGGCGTCCTCAGTTAAAGGCGTTGACACAAACACAAGGCTGTGAGGCGTTTGTCATGAGATAATGTTTAAAAATACAATGAGAGTGAGGATGCTAACACATAATTACTGTCAAACATCCAGAGAGCTGCGTGCTCACACCAGGCAGTATGGTCCAACACAAACACAAGAGGAAAACCAGAAGGGTGCCAATGCATCTACTAGGAGAGATTTTAACCAGCATCAACCTTTTTGTCTGAAGCTCTAAAGTAATTTGGAACATCCTTTGGTAAAAACCTAAACTGATAAAATGCAGGTGCTTTGATGTTTGAACTGTACAAGAATTATAAAGTATGCCCAATCCAAAGAAACGAGCAGCATGCCGACAAGTCCCACTGCTGAGGGATTTAAACAGAGAATATTTTTGTAGTTTTTGAAATAAGTACTTTAAAACTTTCTGGACTGATATTGAAGAAGGAATGCAAGTAAACAATGTTTTTGGTGAAATACATCCAACTAGGCAGGAGTTACATTGTATAAGAACAGAGGTAGGGTTCTTTCTTCTTTTGCTTTTCTCAGGCTGCACTACGGTGGCCCTACGGTGTAAATGAACAACATTTGAAAAAACGGAATTACATTTGAAAAAACAACAAAAACAACCAAATTGAAATAACCCACCATATTGCACAGAGTGACAGATCCTGTTGAGAGGAGGGATCAATTTTATCCTCCACCAGGCACAGCGGTGATGCCAGTCATCGGCCACCCCCCAGCCATTAATTAATCTTTGCCCAGATTAATCTCTGGACACCCCAAGGGCCAAACCAATCATTTGATGAAAGCATACATTTAAGGGTACCATTTTACAATAGGCTCTCCTTGTAGATAGCTAATAAATAATTTATAGATATGTTATTAATTCATCTATAAACACTTTATAAATCATTAATAACTGCTTATTATGTATTAATTAAGGGTGAAAGAGAGACAAAGCTGACCATTTTTTTGGTCATACAGTGAGCCAAATCTGTTCACCTATATATTTCACCTAGAGCTATTATATTAAACATTTCAGACTAAGTTACTACCTTGTAAGCACAATAAGCATTCATAAATCTATTTTTTTAGGATACTGTATAATAATATTACTGCATTAAGTATCTACAGTATTAGTAACTACAACTAATAATAATATTATTATTATTATTATTATTATTATCATTATTATTATTATTATTTATTCAATTTTTACTGCACTTTACATTTTTCAATTTCAAAGTGCTACAATATAAAATAGCTAAAAAGAATAAAACATGGACTAAAAAAGGACTGAAAATTTTAAAAGCTAAAAAACAAACAAACAAAAAAAACAAACAATTAAATTAAAACAAAAAAAAACTGCTGGATTAAAAATACCTTTAAACACTATACATTTTTAAAAATAAATATATATCATATAATATAATATAATATATAATATATCATAAAAATTAGGTTTACAAATTCTAATACTCTACCAAGTAGAAATTAAACCTCAAATGTGAACAAACTATGTGAAAACTAACTTCTTTGGGAAAAAACCTGAACAATTCAATGTATTTATATACCATACCAATTTATTTATAGAGCACTTAAAACAGCAACAAGGCCAACCAAAGTGCTGCACAATAGAAACAAACAAGCACAGCAGACAGGAAAACATAAAATAAAAATATAGATATAAATAGCAGCAGAAACTAACTAAAATGGCCAACACTGTACAGTGCAGAGAGGATCAAAACAAATCACACTGTGTTAAAGGCAAGAGAATAGACGTGGATTTTCAAGCAAGACTTAAAGACTGTGGGTGTGGGAGCCTGCCTGACACTCAGTGGCAACTCATTCCACAGTCTTGGACCTGCAACAGAGAAAGCCCT
>JARVGV010000001.1:53538951-53554785 GCA_031762435.1 Hypsolebias longignatus
GTCATAACTTTCTCATGATAGTCTTTCTGGTTCAAAATCACTGTGCACCTTCCTTTGTCTGCTGGGAGAATTATGATTTTTTTGTCCTTGCTAAGAGTGGTGAGTGCATCCCTCTCTTCTCTACTGATGTTGGAAAGTTGTGGTTTGGCATTACTAAGGCAGGCTGAAACTTTGATTCTGAGTTGTTCTGCTTCACACTTTAATTTTGTTGTTACGGATGGCTGACTCAGTGGCTGTGATCATCTCTACCAGAGGAATACTACTTGGTGCAACTGCAAAGTTCAGTCCCCTGGCAAGAATCTCTGTCCTGCAGGTTGGGTGAGCTGTCTGTCAGATGAATTCTTCACCCACTTTTCTGTCTCCCTGTCATGTAACTGTCTACTGGAGTGTTGTTTTTCACTGAATGTGTTGTTACTGGAATTGTGATGGTGTTGCCGAGTTATCAGTAAGTTAAACTTGTTTTGCTGTCGAGTCTTGGACTTGACATGCTGTGCTAACCGTGTCTGATCTGTACAGTCCATCACTTTCTGAAGTGTGGTCTGATCTAGACACATTGTTAGTTTCTGTTTAATGTTTTAATCTTATGAAGAGCTTTCTGTCAAAATAATGGGGGCAAGTTGGAATGATTGTTCTTAAGATTTGAACAAACTCAACTCAAATGATTTTTTTTTACCAAGTGAGAGACAAACATCTGAAATTTTAGTCCTCAATCATTAAATAACAATCGCACATTTTGAAGTGTTAAGTTACAAAAAATGCAATGAGTGAACATAAAAAACATGGGAAAATACAAGATTTTTCTTTTAAATTATACAATTAAATGACTTGCAAAATTAACTGTTATAGCTTTTTTTATGTTGGCTATTATCGATTAGCTGTGACAACCATCTTGAATTAAATTTAGTTGTATTGCACATTCTATAAATATTTCCTAAAAGTCCCAGACAGTGCCAGGCAACAGTATCATCCTTTTGTCTTTTGTATCAGGTTAAAATGAACTGCAACTGAAACTCTTTTCTTCTGGAGCTCATTATTTCATGTGAAAGTGGAAGTGCAGTGTCATCGTTGTATGGTCCCACACACTGGCAAACTGTGTCTGCATCTAACCCATAACACGTGAGATACATGCAGGTGGAGCATCGAGCAGCTATCTAAGCTGCCCGGGGAGCAGGCGGGGACTAGGTGTCTTGCTCAAGGACATCACAACATATGGGCATTGCAGGGAATCAAACCTGTGACTGCCGTACCACTGCGCCACAGCTGGCATGTTGTTATTGAACTATTTCTGAAAGATTAAAAACAAAACTGACATCAGAAGTCTATCAGGCTGCACAATTTTTTTTTAGTTTCATGGAGAATACAGAGACAGTTTTTGGCATGAAATCAAACAAATCCTGCTGCAAACATTTCATCACTTCATTTCCGAGGTCAATAGTGTTTTTTCGCACACAGTGTGAAATTTCAATTATTTAAGACTGATGAAAATGCCTGCACTAATGTGTGTGTTGTGGGCTGAGTTTGTTCCCTGCTGGATTTACTATTCTTATTTTTGTTTGGTGGAAAAAAGAGAATTTAGGAAAAGAGTATTATTTTATAATGTAGAGGGGTAACATTTGAAAGACATGTTTCCATCCTCTTTCAACGAACCGTTTGTGTGTGCACCTGGACCATCAACTGTGCACTGATTGAAATGATAACCACGTCTCCTCCGCCTGCAGTAACTCACTCAGACTGAAGGTCTATTGAACAAGAATAACTCAAAAGAGATACGATTCAAGGCTGAATATCTTCATCACTTCGTGTGTCACATAAAAACAGTTGATGCATAAACCACAAAGTAGATGCTTATTTTTAGGAGTTTACACAAGATTACAAAACAAAGGAGAAGTCAGGCAAGAAATGTGGAATATACAACAAAGCCTGGCATTTCTTGAGAAAGAAACACCTTTTATTCTTAGTGTTAAAATCAGTGGTGGGATGTAACTGAGTACAAGTACTTTGTTACTGTGCTTAAGTACATTTTTCTTGTATCTGTACTTTACTTAAGTAGAATTAAATGTGGGTACTTTTACTCCACTGCATTTTACATGAAGTATCTGTACTTTCTACTACTCTACATTTCTATAATGCATTGAGTTACAAGTTACATTCACGTTGCAGTTTTTTGATTTGTTGTTAGTTTGAAAGTAACTGATGTCGAGAGAGGAGTTGGTCCATTGAATCACTGCAAAGAGGACAGGTAACATTAGACCTGCCTGCAAGAAGAGCTGGACCAGTGACATATATGCTAGTATACTGTATATGTCATTGAGCTGGGAGCACCCACAGCACCACTAACACACCCAAAATGGATTCCACCACAGAGAGTCAGCCAGAAGATACACACCACCCATGGCCTTTTTGAAAGATTATTGAAAGACTATTGAAAGACTATTGAAAGATTATTGAAAGACTGTTGAAAGACTATTGAAAGATTATTGAAAGATTATTGAAAGACTATTGAAAGATTATTGAAAGATTATTGAAAGACTATTGAAAGACTATTGAAAGATTATTGAAAGATTATTGAAAGACTATTGAAAGATTATTGAAAGACTATTGAAAGATTATTGAAAGATTATTGAAAGATTATTGAAAGACTACTGTATATGAAAGCCTATTGAAAGACTATTAATATACTTACGGTAGGCACAATTAATAACTTTTTTTTTTTAATACCATCCTCCCTCATATTTTCTTCCCTTTTCTCACCTAAGCAAAAATATTATTCTGAATAAGAATAAGAGGGCCACACTTTTTTTTATAATAGCAGCTTCGTGCACTACGTTCATCTTTCGGACGACTGTACGTTCATGTTCGCATTGTATCTCGGTGCAATGATAATAAATCTTAATCTGATTCTGATATTGTAGACCATTGCATTAGGTAATACATTCAGTATTCAATAATACTTTTACTTTTAATACTTTAAGTATTTTTAAAAGCAAGTACTTATTTACTTTTACTTAAGGTTAATGTGGTACTTCTACTTATACTAAAGTAAAATTTTGTCTGTTTATTCGTACTTTTACTTTAGTACAGTGTTTGAGTACTTTCTCCACCACTGCTGGTCTGTAGCTGATATATGTACTCAATACAAAGCCTACAATCTGATTCGTTAAAGATCCACGAGCAGCAAAAACCTACAAGATAAAATACAATTCAGCCCCAAGTACAATATGACAACACTGACTTTTAGTGCAATATGTTGCAACAAAGCACGGGAATGGTCCTGGATTGGTTAACTGTCATTAAAATTGACTCACAATTAATGAATATTACACAAAAATCAGGTTTTGTAAGTACTTTGTACAAATAGCAGCAGCAGCTGGTAGCTGTAGCACATCCTGTCACAAGTTTGTGCAGTTCCTGCAGAAATACCATGATAGTTCTGGTATAATACTTATGTAAAGTAAAATCAGCAGTTGTGTAGGTAGAGAAAACAATAAACTGATGTCAAATGTTTCAGATTAGATGTTTTAAGATGCCAGTGTTCCACTTTGATATGAACCCTATTTCAGTCTGGGTAAAAACTATTTCTCCAATTTAAGAACATTCTAACATTTATTTATGGCAGGTAGTCAGTAGGTAGGTTTTAAGCTTCGACTCACTCAGACAATTTGTGATTGATTTGTGATTCTTATCAAGCAAACATTCAATAAAAATACAGTACTTTACAATCATTAAAGTGTGAAAGCAGCTGAAGGCTGGACCATAGAATGGGACAAGATTGAACAGGAAGGACAAACTCTTAAGAACGTTTTGTTTTTCACAAACCATTACTCATCTCAGTTTCATCCATGCATATGTCACTTTCTTCTTTATCCATTAATTAAATTATTTTTATAACTTTAATATCAATGCTTGTGAGCAGTGGGGGTGACTCCAGCTTCTGTCTTTTATGCACTTTTTTTCATTTCATGGCATCTGTTATTGGGCAAAACAGATTGAATAATGGTTTAACTGAGGACATCCTCACAGACAAACAGTGGTTGAACAACTGGAAGCTTTCGTAACATTAAAACATTTGAAAAAGGAAGGAAGTTGCAAACAATGTTTTAAAATAAGTCAAAAAATGAGCTTCAATGACTCGAACGAGCTCCATAACTAGGAGCAAATTAAGGATAGGATGATTTCCGCTCTACTGCAATGCTTTCTGGTTCAGATGTTTCCATTAAAGTGCTCCACCAAAACCAGCATCAGCATGTTCTACCTATTTTTTCTGCTTCAGTTAAAGCTCCCATGCAGCATTTAGTGTTTCAGAAATTTACCGAACCAAACTTTTGAGTTTGAAATAAAAAAAAGGGGGGGAAACCTCAGGTGCCCTGAACGAGTAATAGCAATAACCAATTTGATAGTAATGATGCAAAAGCAAAAAGAACTACATGTTCATGTGCGATGATTGAATCTTGTCAGGTGAAGTCACCCCTGGTGTTCTACCCACCTGGAAATCTTACCAATCTCCCTGTGGTTCATGGTGTTCAGGACCGAGGCGTCGCCCACCCTCTTGCGGATCCACAACTCAATGCCAATGCGCGTGTAGAGGAACAGCATGGCCGCCAAGGGTAACAGGAAAAGAGCCACCATGATGAAGGTGGTGTACACCTGCCTGTAAGTCAGGGAACGCCAGCTCTCCTGACAGCACACGTGGTAATGGTCGTACAGAAAGTCGTACTTCACCTGGAGGTTGAAAGAAGAACTTTTAGCCAACACAGATCAAGTAGTTCTGACTGGGATTATAGGATTCTTCTGTGATCTGCATCAAACTCAATCGATTTGTGACTGGACTGAGTCATAAGGGAACACGTGGCCCACATTTGGTGCAAACTGACACTGTGGGCTCCTTTCATCTCCACAATAGCAGTGAAGTGAACATTTTGTTTATTCCATGCTTTGTCCAGCCTTGATTTGACAGCAAGGATCTACTTGAAACTTCAATTTCCAGTCTTAAGTGCCACCACTCAGACAGAAAGGCTCATAAACTTGAGCTGTTTGCAACGTTATTGTATTTTTAAAAAAAAAAAAAAAATCTCCCATGAGTTTCTTCTCAAAAGTTCTTGAAACTTGTCAAAAAGAAAAAAAAAAAAACAACTCAAACCTTTGTTTACAATACGTCTGGGAACAACTGAAAGTGTCCAGTTCAGTACTGGGATTGTTCCACTCTTCAGGGTTTGGGTTTAGCTTGAAGACATTTTTAGTCAAGCGTAAACCGATGAGGAGATAAATTTGTCCTGAAGTTTTATCAGCTGAAAAATTTGCCTTTAGATGAATTCCTGTCTGAAGATCAGAGGTGGAACGAGTACTGGAAATTTGTACTCAAGTACAAGTACTTTTTTTTTTTTTTACACCGCTTAAATTGTACTCAATTGCAAGTAAAAGTACAGGTGTTGTAAAAACAATTAAGAAAAAGTACAAAGTACTCCTCAAAAACTACTTGGAGTGTTAATTACTTTTTAACCAATTGATGTTTTATTGCGTTCTCAATAGAAGACATTCAGTTTGATTTACTGTATACTTTGTATAACAGCTACATTCAAAGTACATTTCTCAGACGCCCAGAAGCTCCGTCTTATTTTAGTACAGTTAAACCGATGGCAGTGACAATATCTAAGATCTTTGTATACTTAACCAAACTAATACACATACAAACAATAAAAAAAAACAATATCATACAGTTGTAAAACCTCATATACCGCAATATGTTTTCTGAGATTAGATGCTGAAGTCTTGTAAGCTGCTACAGTATCACAGTACAGATCAAACATAGTTTGCGAAAATTTGCGTCCATGCGCACTCGTCCTCAGCCTTCACCTCGTCATTTTCTCTGTTGACGGCGTTGTCCTCTGACTCCATTTTGTCTTTTTCTCCAGATCTTCAGTCCATAAATGACTCTCTACTCTACGGAGCGGTCCTTTGCTTACGTCATAGGTAATTGGCGCGTTCGCGATCCGAGAGACTTATTGCGCGGATGAACGGTTTAAATATTAATTCAAATTGCAGCCGTGCTCAGTGGCAACTTCTGATTTTAAAAGTAACAAAAGTAGATTACATGGTCTAAATTGTACTTACGTATGAGTAAAATTACACACTTGAGGGAAATACAGTACTCATAAAAGTACAAGTACCCACAAAAATCTACTTAATTGCAGTAATGTGAATATTTATAATTCGTTACTTCCACCCCTGCTGAAGATAAGACGTTGAAGTACTGCAAGGTGTTGTGAGCAGGAGATTGACAGGTGGTTTAGAGAAACATGTGCACTGTGGATGCTGTAATGATCTACTGTGGTGAGACTGAGTCAGAAGAGGAACCTGCCTTACCTGCCTTCAATCAAATATGCTCACATTCCAGCAAAGCATTCCGTTTTTTTTGAAGCGATTCACTTGTTTTGCAGTTGAACTCTCGCTACACAGGAAGCAAACTAACAGCTGCCACTTCACACATTTGAGGCTTTCTGAGCTGGGCTGGGTTATAACTAATACATCGGACTGTACACCATTTCCCTTTGAGTACTTCCCAGGCTAGATGGGATGAGGGGGGGGCACCAGTTGAGGAAAGAAACTTCTGGCAGCAGGTATGCTGAATAGTTCAAGTGTTGCTCTCACATTTTTGAAGTGATGCTCTGTCCGCTATTTAGTTGTCTGCTGCTGCATCAGTCACAGAGTACGAAGAAATAGAAAAGTAAAATAAAGCATTTCTCAAAAAAAAACATACAAATGTAAAGGAACATCGCGTTAACTAATATTAAACTTCTAGTTTGGCCGGATCAGAAGCAGGAATGTGAACCCCAGTAAATACGTTTTCATCAGCAACGAGATAAACATTATTTATGATAATCAGTTCTGATATTTTAAAAAATTCTTTGACTCATGTTGGAGCGGTATATTCCTGTGAAGTCACAGCTGGAGGCAACTATAGAAAGCTGTTCATCAGTGGAGCTTTCTAAAGGGTACTTACCTCTAGCTGTTGCACAAATAGCATTGGTGAACCCACCACCACTGAAGCAATCCATACCAGCCCTGCAGGATTCAGACAAGGATGTCATGGAAAGTACATCAGCGGAAAAAGCTCTTGCTTTGAATACATCCATAAAAATGTATATAGTTAAATATACATGTACAATAACTAGAAAGAGAAATTCAAGGACAACTTGTTGTGTGACTCATGCCAAACAATAGACATTTCAGCTGTCAGTTTGAATACTTTCCTCCATGTCAACTTCCAGAGATACTACTTTGCTCTTTGTTTCATCAGTGTGAAATTATCCTTAGCTTACATAACCAATTGTTCCATAAAGTTACGGGTCGAGCACATTGTTTATGTGCAAAAACTGCATCGAACAAAATTATGGAACATCAATAAAAGCGGCTTTCAGCCCGAACTATCCACATTCGTTTGGTGTTACCGTGGAACACAAGGTAAGTAAATTTATTTATGATGCTGAAGATAGCCTTGCTCTAGTTAGCAAGTGGGCATAATAATGTATTTTTTTCCCAACTAATTAAGAAATAAAGGTCTAGCGGTCCTTGTTAAAACCTTTAAAATAATGTTATTCTCAATCACATACAATACAAGAAGTCATCAGTGTGTGTAAAACTGTTAGTTATAGCAACTTTGTAAAATATGAGATCAGTAGGCTGTGGCAGCCATCTTAAAATGGCTTGTAAAGGATTATAATTCTTAGAGATATATTCAGTGATTTACTAACAATGTTCAGTCGGGTCACCTGGCTGGTTTATTTTTTGTGCTGAGACGTTTCGCCCTCTATCCAAAGGGCTTTGTCAGTCTGAGGAAACACCCAACAAAACTGATTCTCCACCAACAGCCTACTCCAAAGTGGAAAAAAAATAAAATAATTAAAAAACAGTTATGTTGGTGTTAAGATGGCCTCTGGGGCACACACTCTCCTCCAATGCCTGCCCTCTCCTCCAGTGCCCGCCCTCTCCCTCGTCGACAGTCATGTCAAACTGGCTCAAAACACCAAAGTATGTTTGTTTTTTTCCTTCCACTTTGGTTTAGGCTGTTGGTGGAGAAGCCGTTTTGTTTGGTGTTTCCTCAAACTGACGAAGCCCTTTGGATGGAGGGGGAAACATCTCAGCACAAAAAAAATAAATACAGTAAACTGTTCACTGAACATTGTTGGATTTTATACTTGGATTATTGTGCATGGGCTTTGGTGTTTTGAACCAGTTTGACATGACTGTCGAGGAGGGAGAGGGCGGGCGCCTAAGGACAGGGTGTTCCCCAGTGGCCATCTTAGCACCAATGTAACTGTTTTTTTTTCTTTTCCACTTTGGTTTAGGCTGTTGGTGGAGAAGCAGTTTTGTTTGGTGTTTCCTCAGACTGATGAAGCCCTTTGGATTGAGAGCAAAACATCTCAGCACAAAAAATAAACTGTCCAGATGCCCTGACTGAACACGGTTAGCTTTTATACAGTACTTGGATTATTGACTATGGACTTTGGTATTCAATGATTTTTTTCAAAGTTTCATAAGGTGGATTTCTTGAATTGAATTAACTATCTAACTGACCAGAGGGGGCAATGGCCATCCCTAAAGAATTTCTGGAGGCGCTCCTGCCATTGGTTCGTGAAGCATTTTGCTAAAAGACAGACACACCGACGCAGGCAAAAACATAATTGCCCTGCCTTCACCTTTCAGCGCCAGGCCATAATGATGTTGGAAACCTACCTAACATCTTGTAGGCTCTCTTGGACGAGTACTGCCGCCTCATTTTCAAGGGGAAAACGATCCCCTGATATCTCTCGATTGCGATGCAGGTCATTGTGAGGATGCCCGTCACTATAGCTGTGGTCTGCACAAAGGGAACAGTCTTGCAAACCAGAACCCCTAAAAAAAAAAAAAAAAAAAGAAGGATTAAACAATGTAGTCCTGAAAAGAAGAAAAAGTCAGCCAAAATGATCCAGGAGCAGAAAAACTTCTTCTGTAACTTTCACTGCCAAAGCTGCCATCCATCACCACAAGATAAAGCAGTGGGACATAAATCACAGGTAATGGAGCCCAGGACAGCAGCAGACACCCAAAGTCCACCCTGATGCCCCCTGAACTCGGTGATAACAGAAGCAGATGCTTTCAGCTCACTGTGTTTCTGCTGTGATACGCTCAGTGTTGGCCACATCACATGTTTGATGGCCACAGCGCTGAGGGCTGAATCTCCACAATGAAAGCCACATAATTATCTCCAATGTGTAAAGCAAATAATTGGCACAGAGTCGTGAAGGGTGAGCATTCAGCAGCTTTTAAAGGGTTGTTGTGAGTTCTCAGTCCTGGACAGAGCGGCAATTAAATAACATTATTGTATGGAAATAGTTGCACATAAAGTTTGTTTTCTCAGTCATCCAGGTATATAACAACAAAAAAGGTTGAATCATGTCATCTGGACTTCGTTTTTTTGTTAAAAAGAAACGTTTCGCCCCTCATCCAAGGGGCTTTGTCAATCTGAGGCCTAGCCATCTTGCACATAATGAATTTACATGGAAGGAAGACATTTTTTAACTTCAAACTTGTTAAAAGCGTGTACTTTTCCAAATGTATCAGAAAGTGCTTTTTTTTTTTTTTTGCTCTTTTGTCCTGTTGATCTGAGCAGCAGGATTATTTTTAGACACCTTTTAGGGACTAAATGCACCGCAGGTCAGATGGGTCCTGGATTGGCTGAGTGACTCCAGATCCTATCACTGTGAGCTGCCAACTCATGCCGCCTTTCTGTTTTGGAATAAAAGGCTCTGAACCGTACGGTAAAGCAATCTCTTAAAAGTATCCTTTGTAAGCTTTTTTTTTTTTTTTTTTGCTGTAAAGTAATTCATGTAAAAAAAAATACAGAAAAAGCAAATGAAAAGGCTGTTTGCAAAAACACTAATCACTAAGACTTGGTCAATATGATCTTTATAACTTTAAATTATTACTGTTTATTTTACTTTACTCTTTCTAAATGACAAATAAATCCATCAATATTTTTATGTACACTACAGCTGCACCTCAGAAAATTAGAAAATTGTGAAAAAAGTTCATTTATTTTGTCAATAATTACATAAAGTGAAACTAGTACATTGCATAAATTAATTACACATTGAGTGAAATATTTCAAGCCTTTATTTCTTGTAATTTGGATGATTATGACTTACAGATGATTAAAACCCAAAACTCAGTGTCTCAAAAAATTAGAATACAGTTGTACATAAGATCAATAAAAAAATAAAATAAAAAAAGGATATTTTAAACACAAATGGCAGGGTTCTGAAATATATGTTCATTTCTATGCACTCAATGCTTGGTTGGGCCTCCTTTTGCATGAATCACTGCATCATTGTGGCATAGCATGGCATAGCATGGCATTAATGGAAGACCAGGTTGCTTTGATAGTGGTCTTCAGGTCATCTGCGTTGTTGGGTCTGGTGTCTCACCGTCCTCTTGACAATAGCCCATAGCTTCTCTATGAGGTTTAGGTCAGGTGAGAGTGGCCAGACAAGCACAATAACACCTTGGTCATTGAACCAGCTTTTGGTACCTTTGTCAGTGTGGGCAGGAGCCAAGTCCTGCTGAAAAATGAAATCAACATCTCCATAAAGTTTGTCAGCAGAAGGAAGCATGAAGTGCTCTAAAATATCCTGGTAGAGGCTGTGTTGACTGTGGACTTCAGGAAACACAGTGGACCAACAGCAGCAGAGGACATGGCACCAAACCATCACTGACTGTGGAAACTTCACCCTGCAGCATGGATTCTGAACCTCTCCACTCTTCCTCCAGTCTCTGAGACTTTGATTTCCAAATGCCATGAACATGTAATTTAATCTGAAAAGAGGACGTTGGACCACGGAGCAACAGTCCAGTTATTTGTCTCCTCAGCAGGTAAGACTTCTGACATTGTATCTGGTTCAGGAGTGGCTTGACATGAGGAATGTGACATTTGTAGCTCATGTCCAGGATTCATCTGTCCAGAGAATCTTGATGTGCTGACTCCAGCCTCAGTCCTCCGTGAAGCTCCCACAAATTCTTGAATGGATTTTGCTTGACAATCCTCTAAAGCATGGGGTCTGCAACCTGCGGCTCTAGAGCCCCATGCAGCTTTTTGGTCCCTCAGCAGCGGCTCTTTCAAGCTTTGACCAAAACTGACAAAACTGAATTTTGTTGGTTGTTATACAAACAACAAAAAAGGATTACCGGTAGTTTAGCCATTTTCCTGTCATTTATTTTGCAAATATGTGAACACTGGAACAAGTACAGGAGTAAAGCATACCCACTTTAACTTTATGCTTTATTTCTGTACTCAATTCATTTTTCCAAAACTAAAAAATATTACCTAGGTCTGCATAGTTCTTAGTTTTTATTAATTAAAAAAAAAACTCTTTAAAAGAATCTGGTCTGTCATTTGTCTTAAATTGTAAAAATATAATTTATTAGTTATTTTATCTTTATAATGTCACATCTAGTGGCCACAAAAGCTCCTTCCAACAAACCTAAAGTGGCCCATGGGCCACCAGTTGATAACCACAGTTGTAGCATGTTGTTGCGGCTCTGAACACTTTTAATTTTATGAACAAAGGCGTAAAATGGCTCTTTTGATTGTAAAGGTTGCAGACCCCTGGTCTATGAGGACATTTTTGTGAGTTTTCTTAAACAATTATAACTTCTAAACAGTAATCACAATACGTTGGTGATAATTAGATCACTGAAAACATTCTTGTCAAGTACATCCCTAAAATTTGACTTCTATCCTTCCTACTCCTGCATACTGATGCAGATGATGAGATGAACTCCTTTTTCCATTCATAAACAACCAAAACATGCAGCTCAAAGTAAAAACCGGAGTAGGTGAGTTTATTTATAGCAAGCAACGAAATCAGGACAGCTTCTATAAATAACTCAAAGGAACTCCTCCCATGTGCATGTGCATTTAGAGAACACAACAAAATCCCCCCACTCTCCACCTCCATCCCCACAGCAGAGCATGTACTAAAAAAAAAGTCTGCAACATCTGCTGTTACCTGCAGCTATTTAACACAAGAAAATGTTAACTAATGGCTCCCTGGACATTTTAAGATTGAATCATACATGCTCTTCACTGTTCCATGCATCCATTATCTTTACCTGCTTCTTCTTTTTCGGGTTGCGTGGGTCACTGGTGCCCATGTCCAGCAGTCACTGTGTGAGAGGCAGAGGACACCCTGGACAGGTCTCCAGTCCATTACATGGACACAGAGACAAACGAGACAAACAACCTAGGGATAATTTAGAGTTACCAATCAACCTATTATGTATGTTTTTGGTCTGTGAGAGGAAACCGGAGTACCCAGAGAAAACCCACACAGCACGAAGAGAACGTGCAAACTCCACCCAGAAAGGCCTCCGGACCAAGATTTGAACTGGGACTACCTGCTCGCTGAGGGGGCGGCCGCTCTACCAACTGTGCCACCGTGCTGCCCAATTTGGTCTTTATCATATTCTAAATGTATTTAAATGTTACCTTAAATGTACAAAAACACACAACAGCAGTAATTCTGCTTATGGCTTTTAGGGAAATTAGTCAATGAGCTGTTCAATTGTATAATTTTAACAAACCCTGTTTGACATGATCACATTTTCTAACTGCATGAAACTAAACCTCTTTTTGTTTCTAGGCTGTGAAAATCAAATATGGGCGTTCATACTGATTCAAAAGCCTGCAGGATATATGAATGAAACATCAACGAACTAATAACATAAAGACATTTAAACCCAAAAAAACTTATTCTTCCCTTTTTTATTCTCTGTTATGTGTCATTCCATTTCCTCACAGTGATAGTCCTAATTAAGTTTACAGCTCTTTAAGAGCTGCAGTGAAGAGTGACAGAACACCCTGAGAGGTTTGTCAGATGAATCTGTGTGCAGGAGGGACTGCCAGCAGATCGTGGGAACATTCACGGCTGCAGGACAAATTGGCAGTGGGACGCTGGATGGATAATTTCTTACTCATCGTCTTAATGAAGACCACTGAGCTGTGAAGGCACAAAGCCACCAGGCAGGCCTGTGCAGCATGCTGCTGCTGTTACAGTCTGTCATATAAAGGAGGGGCATGTTTGTGCATGTGTGTGTAGTAAGAGAGGAATCCGGGAATAAAACATTGTGGGGTTTTTTTTATCAGTTCTTCTGAGATTATAGGCAGGGATTCTGAATCCTAAACCATAAAGTTCAAGCTAATTTTTACTTAATATATGCGCTGGTGAAGATCCTCAGTCATCCAGGACATGGTAAAAAAGTTCAAGACAAAAACAACTGGACTTTATTTGTAACGGAAGACGTTTTGCTTCTCATCTGATAAGCTTTCTCAATTCAAAGAGCAGGTAGTGTGGGGTTCAAGTTATAAAGCTGAGATAAGATACACACATACATATGCAGATTGACCTATCACACCTTACAGTAGGGTTTGTTAAGGTTTTGTTAGTCTAATTCACAGATGTAGCCCCTCCGTTCCAATCTGATAGGTGTGAAACTGGTTGGGTATCTGTCCTAAAACTGCATTATAATATAAGTTTTTAAAAGTTGAAATAAGAGGCCTCCTCCTCTGTTTAGAGATGGTTTCTCTCTTTTTACATAGATTGCTTCCTTCACTCCCCTCTCAAACCATCTGTCTTCTCAGTCCAAAATGTGAACATTTAGTAGCCAAGGCAAAGCAGAAGGCATACAATGAGTTGTATGGGAGATTGGACACTAAAGAGGGCAGTATCGATTGGCAAGACAGAGGGATCAGGCTGGAAAGGATGTGCAGCAGGTTAGGCTTATTAGAGATATGAATGATAATATTCTAACAAGTGAGGAGAGTATGTCAGGGAGATGGAAGGAGATGGTTTCTCTCTTTTTACATAAATTGCTTCCTTCACTCCCCTCTCAAACCATCTGTCTTCTTGGTCCAAAATAAGAACATTTTAGTATAGCAAAGCAAAACATCTTCTGTTACAAATAAAGTTCATTTGTTTTTGTCTTGAACTTTTTTGTAATTAATATATGGTATTATACAGTATATAATATGGTATATATATGGTAAATATAACATGGTACTTGATGAGCTCTTTGGTTGTCCAAATTATATAATGTTCCAAAAATGTTTGACTTGCTGGTCAAATGCTTTTCTCCAGTGGAATCTAAAATTTCAAGTAAAGTTGCATTTTTGAATCAACAAAAGTGTCTGAGGGCATATCTGTAAAGTCATTTGGACACAAATGCAAAACAACACAAAAGACAAATCTACAGAACAAAAGAAGACAAAAGTATGAAAAAAAATCTAATAAACGCTGGGATAGAGCTAAAGCAAATAAGATGCTAACTAAAGCAAAAACAAACAGTTAATAGACAAATACAATTGATATAACAAATGCAAACACATACAAATAAAAGATAAATAAATAAAATGTGACAAGATGAGACTAACAAGTCCAAAAAGGTAGAAACTGACTATATAAACTTGCTAATAGCGCTCACAGACAAAACTCCAAGACATTTGAACTCATTCACTTGAGGCAAAGATTCATCCCCAACTCAGAAGGAATGACCCACGTTCTCTCAGTTGATCATGTGTGCTTAGACCAACAGAAGCTAACATCATCTGAGTCTCTTCACATACAGCAGTGAACTGTCCCAGTGCATGCAGAAGTCATTGAACACACCAACAGGACCACATTATCGGTAAAAATAATTTATATTGGGGGTTGAAAACTTACCCCATCACTGCACCTTAAGCTTGTGCTCATAAATGCAATGGGGAAATTATTCACTTTAAAAAAGGTGCAAAACCAGAAACCAGAAGTTGTGACTAAAGAAACAACCAAAGTAAAAAAACAAACATAAAATTTAGGCAAAATAACTTCATGCGGGAAACAAAAACAATGCTCATAAAACTGCAAAAATTTCTGGTTGAGCAGCATTAACATTGCCAGCAGCATCTTTTTTCTGACAGTGAACACATCACTGACCGATGAGTCAAAAACCAGGCGAAGGATGAAGACACAGCTTCCATCATCATCGCTTTAGTCTGCTAATAAAATGATGAAGCTTCAGAAACACTCAGAGAGCCGGGAGTGTCACTGCTGGTCAAGTTCAAGTTCAAGTAGGTTTTATTGTCATTTCATCACATGGCGTACGAGGTAAAACGTAATTTTGTACTCAGGGTCCCAGCCTGAGGTCAGCCAGGGTCAGCCTGAGCAGTTCTGTCTGTTTAGGCAGGTTTAGAGCTGTTTAATCATGATGGTGATGAGTCTGCAGGTCACTATGAAGGCCTCTCACTGATAACAGACACACAAAGTTCAGACTCATTCAACCAAACCTGAAAGTAATTTATTGAGGAAGAAATGACGAAGAAGACAGAACTAACAATAATATTTGTCTTCTTCATTGTTAATGCAGGAAGGACTGCCAGCAGGCCTTCACTCTTGAGGCCCTTGTTTCTCCTGAGGTCTTTGCTCCCGAGGCCCTCACTGCTGCTGAGGTCTTTGCCTCCTGCTGTGGTCCTCGCTTCACCCCAGCTAAAGAAGAAGCTGAGCCCTAGTCAGCCGCTGAAGAAGCTGAACCAGACGCACCCTCCAGAGGTACTCCCTCAGCAAACTGCAGCCATCCCAGGTGACTCTCCACCTGCAGTCATGGCCTCTCCACTGGTCATAAAGGGATGGTCTCCTGGCCGCCTGCCAGAACCCTGGTCCAAGGTTGGATGGCATTCTGGCCGCCCACCAGACCTCTGTCCTATTGACAGATGGTCGTCAGGCTGCCACCCGGATCTTCTGCTCTGCCGTGGATGGTCTCCTGACTGCC
>JARVGV010000001.1:53619786-53630856 GCA_031762435.1 Hypsolebias longignatus
TTCCTGTGTTTCAAGCCTGCTCCAGATACCCCTGAAGTCTGGCCTTTTCACTAATGGTTTCAAAAACACAAAGTTTGGATGACCTGGATGACTGAGAAAACAAACTTTGTGTTTAAGAAAGGTTAGTGTTTCAGAAGACCGTCTGTATTCAGGTAAACTACTTGTTATTCTGCCAAACACTAACCTTTCCCCTCTGTATCATTTTAGATACAGTTCCTGGACTTGAGACACCAGAAGCTGTTTATTTACTCAATAAACATTTAAAAAACCCTTCTGTTTGTGTGTAGGATCCTCTGCCATCAGATCTCTGACAAGTCCATGGTGATCTGGGTCATTTAACTAAACATCTGACTGAGACAGCAACTAACCTGGTTGTAAGGCTGGACGATTATTTTAAACTGGATGCTCAGATTAAATCTGCAGTCAAGTCAAGCTTTTATCACCTGAGACAACTGGCCAAGGTGAAACCATTCCTGTCACATCGCTTTGAGATTTTAATCCATGCTTTCATCACAACTCGTCTGGATTATTGCAATTCACTTTGTGTGGGTCTGCACCAGTCATTACTGACTTGACTTCAGCTGGTTCAGAATGCTGCTGCTCATCTTTTAACTTGTACCAGAAAGAGAGCACATCACCCCTGTCTTAAAATCCCTACACTGGCTCCCAGTTCATTTCCAGATTAATTTCAAGGTTGTTTTGTTTGTATTCAAGTGTCTTCATGGTCTCGCCCCACAGTATCTGTCCGACCTTCTCCAGCCATACATTCCCTCACACTCTCTGAGGTCAGCAGATCAGCTGCTGTTGGCTGTCCCAAAGTCCAACAGGAGGCTGAGAGGTGACTGAGCATTCTCAGTCGCTGCCTCTAAACTGTGGATTGAGCTGCCTTTGCATGTCAGACAAACTGACACACTTCCTATTTTAAATCTGCTCTGAAGGCATTTTTTCGCGTTGGCTTTTAATACATATTGAAATTTAGGTTTTACTGTTTTTATTTGTTTTATAGTTTTTACTGTTTGCTGTTTACTGTTTTGGTAGTTCAATACTTTTATGGTATTTGTTGAGTTTATAGTTTTTATGTGTTAGTGTACAGCACTTTGGCCAACCGTGTTGTTTTAAAGTGATTTATAAATAAAGTTGTATTGTTTTGTATTATCCAACAAAGTTCAGTCAGATCTTCTGGACAGTTTCTTTGTGTTGAAACGTTTCGTCTTTCATCCAAAAGACTTCATCTGTCCGAGAAGCCACAACAAACTCAGTCTTATAAGCAGTACACTCAGATAGTGGGTCAACCAGTTTGATAAGTTGGTTTCTGGAGTGCGCCCTCTCCCTCATCAACTCCTCTGAGGCAGCCATGGCCAAAGTGGTTAAAAACATTAAAGTTCATGCTCAATAATCTAGGTAGATTTCTTTTATTTTTGCCTGGATTATTGAGCATGAACTTTGATCCAAGGCATTATGTTGCAGCTCAGGTATTTAGCTGCACCATGTAGTTTTGGAGTTATGGAAAATGAACTTGTAGTAAAAGAGATCAGTTCATTTCTAATGTTTATATTTCTGCTGTTGAGGTTAAATTACTGCAGCTGCAGCAGCTCTGACTGAGCTGCAGCTGTTTTACAAAAAAAGGAATGGACAAGAATTTAGCCTCCAGATGTGCAAAACTGATTGAGAAAAAGAAAGATCTGCAGCTGGAATCCAGTGTTCAACAGCAAGGACAGAACTTGCATTGTTCCTCCAAGATCTGAGGTTTGACCAATGATTGGACTTGCTTCTTCAGAACCGCTGAATATACCTCACCATGGAGGCTAAGAAGAGTGATACCCCTGTAATTGGAGCACACACTCCTGTTCCCCTTTGTTATGATGGGAACCACCACCCCAGTCTACCAATCCAGTGGCACAAAAATCTCAGATCTCTCTCTATGAATGTGTTCATTTCTTGTGGCGTCATCCATCATCACAATGAAGAAGTGGCGGTTCAGATGTAGTATGCGGTTTCACTGGGTGGGACATTCAGTGATGTAGATCCATTAGCCAATCATCGGGCTGCTTATGTCAAAATTGTCCCTTGGAGCAGTTTATTTGGAACCATGAACAAGGTGGTCCCATTAACCAGGCTGTGTGGAGGTGGGTACCGACAGTGGACAGGCCCTTAACTGGTGCGGTGCAGTGTGGTGTGGAATCGATGAGAGTTGAGACAGTGGAAAAGTGTCAAATGTGAAGAGGAACCAGTGCAAGCATATTTAAAGTAAAAAAAAAAAAAACAAACACATTAAACCTGTTGACTCTGGTTCCTACTCTATAACTACCGGTATATGACAACTCTGTTTTAAATCAATTTACATGTCAGCACTTTAGATCCTGTTGATGGATTGAGTTTATTTTGAAAGGGATTAATTAAACATTTTTAGTTGGAAATAAAAGTCCATTTTATACTTATCATTAATCCTGTAGAAGTTCAGCATTTTCTCTATAGCTCCCAATCTCATCATGGCTTCAACCACCTGCACCTGAGGACCATCACCATTAACAACAGGCTGAAGTATAAGAAGCTGCAGGAAACTCCACTTCTAAGATGTTGTATTACACACTTTGGGTATGCTTCTGGCCTGTTTACTGTGTCCTAGTGAATTGAGTTAACAAATCTGAATTCTCTTGTTACAGCTTTGACTCTTGTTGCTTCTCCTACCTCCTCACCTTGGACCACCTGGTGAGTCCTTCAGCTGTTTCCCATTGCCATCTAACCACTGTCCAACAACCTTTTGGATCACTCAGCGACCTCCCTCACATTCTGGAACCCCTGGACAATGGCCCGAGCTCCCATCTTCATTTCCTACCAGGCCACGGACTTCTCCAGGAACCACACATCGTTATTTCTCTGTACATAATAAAACACTGTTCCTAATTATTCTGCATGTTATGTGTTCCTCTCAGTCCATTCTTTCTGAGTATTAGTTCAAAATCTAACAATTCCTTTTATCTTTCTAAAAGTTTCCAATAAGACAGTGTCAGATTGTTTTAATTTTCAACGTGTACATTTAAAACATAATTTGATTTCATCATTAAAGTTCAGGTTTGGGTGCATTCACTGTGTATCTGGTTGAGCTGCAATGACAGACAAACCGGTCCGATGAAAAACCTGATCTGAAAAGTGAACCGTTTCCTCAGGTGTGTTCCTGCAGAACCAGATCAACCAGTTTGAACCAAATGTTACTCTTGTTAAATACCGTTGAAAAACATTTTTTAGAGCCGTTTTCTGATTTGTCTTCGATTTCGTTACGACCACTGAGAGAAAGTAACGTAGTCGTTATGCAACAATGAAATGTTGTTCTACTGGGCAAACCTGCTTCCTATGCAAAGCGTGATGGAATAATTCTAAACTAACAAAAAAAAAAAATGTTTTCAGACCTGCACTGTTGTAAACAAAACTAGCTCAGTGCCAAACTAGGTGATAAATTGCTAACAAACCATGCATCATTGTAAAGATTTTGCGATGAACTTGAAATTCTTCATAATTTAATGTTGATAAATTCCTCATCATGACATGTTTTACCAGCATGGGTGTGACAGCAGTACCTGCAGCCACACAGTAAATAAGGTTATGGTAGTAATTTTGGCGTCTTTTCTCATGTTTTTTTTTTAATTTATTTTTATTAAATTATTTGTTGCTTGATTGTAAATATGCACAAGTTTTGAATTTAATTTAAATACCTTGGCACTTATATATTTATCTAGTTTCTCACACTTCAACAATTTTTGGTGGTTGATTATTTCGAGTGCACACATTAAGTTATTTACGTCTATTCTTATTGTAGTTTATTTTTGCACTTATCAATGATTTAACTTTTGTTTCTTTGAGTTACCAGTTCCTTTGGAGGCTCTACTGAAGTTGTCCTGCTACTCACTGTAATGAGCTTCACCTGCATCAGATTTGGAAATCAAGTACTAACTGGGTTGTACCCCATGGTGCATGGTACATAGCTTACCATGTCAACATGGGAGAAGTTAACATTCTTATACTGTATTTCAGAATCAGAATAAGCTTTATTGCCATTGCACCGAAGCACAACAAAAGTATGTTTCAGTGCATCCCGTTGAAGTAACACAAACAAAACAAACAGACATGGGGGAGATAGAGGTGTCTGAGGCTGCGGCCTCATGGGAGGTGCTACCCTTTTTGTTTAGATGAGGAAAAGAGAAACACAAGGAAAGAGGAGGTGTAAAAAAATCATTCCTCACACCATTTTCTAGATGGGACACAGTGTGAAAGTTGCAAAAAAAAAAAAGCCTCAGCACAGAAATAGCAACATATTGATGACATTATAATACATATGCATGAGGAAGGCCAGCAAAGTTGGTGAGTTTGTCCATGGACACTGCTAGATTATCCCCATAGTCCTGACAAGAGATTGTGCAGTGTCTATCAGATGGCTCAGCTCAGACACAGGTCCACAGATGTCCTCAGGAAGGGAGCAGGTGGGGGAGGGTGGAGTAGAACTTCTTGTTCACATAACATCCAAGAGTTTGAGATATTTGGCCAATTCAAGGCCGACACGGGGAGCCAGATTCAGATAACAACACTTATTTTGGGTCAGGCCGACTCTACTTGATTTTCCATCTGCCTTATAGTTCTACTGGTATTTCTTAATGGTGACTTTGAACAGCAACATTTTTGTGGTCAACACCACTGGGCCAAGCTTGTAGCTTATCTAAGGTCAATTTCTTCTCAACAGTGAGTTTCAAGAGCTGCAAGTGACCTACAATTCTCAGAAATCAAGCCCAGCTCACGGCTCAGCTCACACAGAATTTGAGTCTGAGTACTCACTGCACGGCACATTCCATCACACAAGCCAGGCAGCCTCACAATGGCCAGAACAGCTGCTGACGTTTCCGCATTTGTCAGTATGCCAGGTAATCAACTCCAAAAAGCAGAAATCTTGTTATCATAAATCCAATTATGTACGTGTCTTCCACATCCTCAACCGACAATACAGATACACACAATTTTCCACTGCCCCAGGAATCCATCATGTATCCAGCTGCAAGTGTCTTGTCAGGGCAAGAGGGTTCTCCTTTGCCCTGTCTTCTCGTGGAGAACATATGAATTGTGTTGAGAGACCAGCTGACCAGATCCATAATTTTCAATTTGGAAGATATGTAAAGTGAGGCTCTGATAAGATTCACAGGACAAAGAGCAGAAGCAGGAGCGGGAGAGAAAAGTGTCTGCCTTTGTTGAGAGCAAGTAGGAAAAAGAATTACTTAATTTCCATGAGGTAATTCTGATAATGAAAATATTTTTCTTTCATAGGTTACTATTTATCACTACTTTAATCATCTAAAAAAGCTAAGTCTGGTCCTCTGGACATTCAAAAAATCAAAACAAAACAAAGCAAAAACATTGTAGAAACGTTTCGTCTTTCGTCCGAAAGACTTCCTCAGTCTGAGATGTTGTATTCAGCTCAGTCTTATAAATAGTTTATAATAATATTTAATAATTTTGCTTTGTTTTGTTTTGATTTTTTGAATGTCCAGAGGACCAGACTTAGCTTTTTTAGATAATAATAATAAAGATGATGATGATGCTGTCGACAGCGCCACCTACTGTCACAAACTAGAACAACGCCTCTTAGACGCGGAACGTTTGTTCCTGTTCTAATGTCCTCCGCCGGACCTTAATCGGCGTCGCACAAGTCAAGTCACGAATGGCGTCCTTCAACTTACGGCTTTTGTAGCCTGACTTTTGTTTGTCTGTTGCTCTTATATGTACATGTTTTAATTTGTATTATCTTTAGTAAAAAATGTCAACACAGACGGCGTGTCGAGTTTTCCAGCGACGTAAGTACCGGCTAGCTAACATTCAGTGTGAGCGCGTGCATGCCGTTAGCTCCGAAGGTTAAATACTTAGCCAAGAACCACTTTATTTACCATATTTACAGGAAAAAATAAATTATTATGACTTTAGTTTGCTTTGTTGTCGTTGTTTATTTAAAAAAGATTAAAGAATCTGTTCTGAGTTCTTAAAAAGAAAAAGGATTCGAGACCAGTTTTTCCTGTTAATTGTTTTTGTACGTTTAACCTAAATTAACGCGTTAACATCTTATTTGGTAGTAAAATAACAATAATTAATAAAAAAAAAAACACAAGCAGAGATAGAGCTGCTGAAGTTACTGTAATGTTCAAGAGCATAGCAATAATTTATAAACAGTTATTTAGCAGTAAAATTAATAAAATGTGCCATTTTTGCCTCAGCTTTCGTTTAGTTGAAACATTTTTTCTTTGCTCTACAGTCACAGTTTGTGGGTTTTAGCTGAATCATCCCAGTTTCCTTTCATTTTTATGTTACTTGAAAACTAATACAAGACACGTGTACAGAGATAATAAATAACTAATATAAAGTCATTCTTAATTTTAATTGGTCTAGAGTTAAGGTTTTAGCTCTAATTCATCTGGAATTAACTTTAAAACGATTTGAAACTTTAGCTTTTTGAAATATTTAGCCTTTTCTGCCATTTTTATTCTCATCATCTTCTTTTGGCTGTTCCCTACTCAGGGGTGTCCACATCGAGTCATCCTCCTCCATCTCTGTCCTCAGTATACAGTACCCAGTACAGTACTGTATCTCCTCTTTGTCCTTTTTCCTGCCAGCTGCATTTCTAACATCCTTCTTCAAATATACCCACTGTCCCTCCTCTGGACTTGTCCAAACCACTGTCCCTCCTCTGGACTTGTCCAAACCACTGTCCCTCCTCTGGACTTGTCCAAACCATCTCAGTCTGGCCTCTCTAACTTTGTTGAACAATTAAGTCCAAATCTTAAATGTTGGTCTGATTGGAGCAGAGTACCCTCTCTCACATGTTTGCTGTGTTTCCTACATGTCTTGTAACAAACTACAAGCAGTTCTCCAGTTCCATGTTCCGTTATCATGGTTTTCTGTCAAAGTTTTTCTTTTTTGTCACGCTTCCAAAAGGACCAGATTTGTGGAGTCCTGTGAACCAGCTGTCCCACTGAGCCGTGGGTGTTTGCGGCTCCTCCAGAGTTACCATGGGACTTCTCAGATTAAAGCTCTCCTTGTCAGTTACGTTGAACAGGCATGTCTTGAAACGTCTGCAGTTGTGTCTACCATTTTCAGATCGATTGAACTGAGATGTTCAGATCTTAGAATGTTGTTTAAGAACCCTGTTTTAAACTCCTCAACAGCTTGATCCTTGACCTGTTTGGTGCTTTTCTTGGGCTGCATGATGTTTGACCACTAATAATCTGTAACAAACTTCTGAGGTGAATTCTGAAGACAATCGACTCACTGGAGTTTAGCTCGGGATATGCACGATATCAGCATGGTATCAGTATCGGTCGATAGTAGCAATAAAGTAAAATATCAAGCATCGGCCATTCCATCAAAATAACTCACCGATATAAAAGGTGCTGTTATATATAAGGTGCTTTTTTTATGACTGTTCGAGTGTTATTGTGTTAGAGTAATTGTCTTGAATAAATTTGACATTAAACATAATCCAAGTTGAAGTGTTACATCATTTTCAGTCCCCTTTTTGGAATATTTGGTAGAAGGCAAAACTGACAAAGACCATGCAGAATAATGTAGTACAGGTATTTTAATTTCACAGCAGAGAGAGCTATGCAGTCTCTGTAAGCAGGTCTATGAAGAAAAAATAAAATAAAAAATTGGTACTGGTATCGGTTATCGGCCAAATAAGTTTTAACATATTGGCATATCGGATATCAGCCAAAAACCCAACATATTTTTCAGATTTTTATTGATAAAAATATTGAAAGCCATGTCTCATTTTCTATCCACTTCACAATAATGTCAGTGTTTCCCCTACCATTATACAAGCGTGCCCCACCCCGTTAAAGAACTGAGCACCCCGCCTACAAAACTGAACTCCTCCTTCCCCAGCAATGACACAGCGCTAAGCTAGCGGCGCGCAATACAGGTGCTCTAGCTAAAAAGCTAAAGGCGCCTCTTACCGCATGATGCCCCCCACCCCCGCACCACCACTCAAAAACTGTTGTACAAGCTGCACTCAGACATGTCTCTGTCTCTCACGTCAAGAAAAATCATGGCTGAGAAGAGCACCCCTCCATGGCAAGTTAACTAGGAGAAACACTGAATGTGCTACATTGTCTTGGTCTTTCACATGAAACACACAAATACTTTAAGGGGCGTGAACATTTCTCAAGGCTGTACACTTGACACACAACTGAAACTTACTGTCACATATATAATCTGTCCAGATAAACGTCTGAGAACTCTGGAGAAAACATTAACATCTTTGATAAGCACCCAGGAATCCGTGCAGATTTGGCCATTTACTTTCGAAACAGCAGGATTCTATTGATTATTTTTTATTTTTCTTCAGCATTAGAGTCCAACAGTAATATTTTTCTGGGCTAATATTAAGATGTGAAAAATAAATAAATAAATAAATAAATAAAACCATAACCAGTAAAACACTTTAAACTACAGAAATGTTCCTAAGCATTTGTTCTATTTATGGATGCACAATATTATCGGCATGGTATCGTCCAATATTAGCGTTAAAGTTCAATATTGGACATCGGCCATTCCATTAAAATAACTCGCCGATATAAAAGGCGCCGTTGTTGCCTTCAGCGGCAGCACAACGTGATGATGTTGCAGCGCAACGCGATGACGTCACGTGCGCCTACCAGATCTCACGGCAGAGAGGAAAATTCAAGATGTCGGCGGTGTGGAAGTTTCATTTTTCGTTGGTGAGGATGTGTCAGATTCCGAAGATTTATGGACTACGTTGAGCCTCGCTACATCCTCCCCAGTCGGAGATATTATTCCGATGTAACGTTACCAGAGATACAAGCAGTCATTTCCGACGTCATTGAGAAGCTAATAGCTGATAGCACGACTTGTTGGGTGAGTTTTACCACAGACATTTGGACTTCGTGTTAGTCCCGTTAGCTTGATTAGTCTTACGGCACAATAGATAGACAAAAACATTGAACAGAAAAAGTCTGTCCTTCATGCACAGGAGTGCAGAGGATCCACCTGAACCTGGAACAAGCCTCCACAAGTGAGACAGCATCACAGGTGACTAATGCTGATAAACAACATTTAACACTTTTCATCTATGCATATCATATGACTGTTACTGAATAGATCACCAGCTCTTACAGCTGTTACACAATTTTTGTAGCAAATAAGCCTAAATAAGAGGAATATGTCCTGACAAAGGAAAGTATATAAAAATATCGGTATTGGTTATTGGCCAAATAAGTTTTAACATATCGGCATATCGGATATTGGCCAAAAATCCAATAACGTGCATCCCTAGTTCTATTAAGTCAAATGACATCCTCTTTGCATTTTTAAGCATCATTAGGACCCCACCACTTACTGAACGGGCCTGAAGGTTACAACTAAAACTCTTGGGTTAGGCTATTGTTAACATTTTTGATAAGTAACTATTTTAGATTCAGAATTTATGATCAGTTTAGTTCTTCTCTTTACAAACAGAAGCTTGTGCAGAGCAGCCACTTAAACAGAAATCAAATCAATCTTTGATATTTTGCTGATTTATTGATAGCAGAAAGAGAATTAAGCGAAGCTTGATTTTAAAGTGCGGTGACATCTACAGAGAGACTGGGAGAAAAGGCTCCTGTGTTGGCGTTAAGCAAAGCTCACGTATTAATAGAAGGAGCACTGAGATAAGGAGTGAGAGGCGTCTGATGAAGAACGGAAAGGACACAAATAGCGATGCAGCACGATGATCGATGGAAATGATCATTAGCTGCAGACATGGAACAGTTATCTGAACTATAAATGGAAGGGGGGGGGGGGGGGAAACACGGTTATGGGCATGTAACACCAGTAGAGATATCCCTCTGCATTAATCTGTAGCTCCAAACACAAACTGGATCTTACATTTCCCATAATGCACAGGGCACCAGCATTCAGAAGAGCTAAAATACATCTGATTGATCATGTATCTGTCCTTTACTTTGGCTTTGTCTCTTTTGTCCTAACATCAAAAGGACTTTTTCTCCACTCTGTTGCTCCCACATTTTCCTCTTACCTCCCACTACCCACAATCCTCTGATAAATTAAAAAAAACATCATCTTCATGTTTGCTTTTAGGTGCAACCACCTCTTTAGTTTCTCACACATCAACTCAAACATTTAAAGGTGTAAAGCTTTCTTTAGCAACAGCTGCCAAAGTGATGTTTTTGCCCCTATTGGTGTTAGTTTGTCTGTGCTGTTAGCAAAATGTCTCATGAACCACAGAACAGATTTTATTGAAACTCTTACTGGATGTACATCTAGAATGCATTCAAAGTGATTCCAGTTTAAGATGGTCGTCAAAGCCAATTAATACTGACCAACACAAAAACACACTAATTCAATTAGACAGATACTAAGCTAATTGTGGTGTGGAAGTACTCAGCCTCAATTTCAATCCATACTTTAGTGCTAACAAGTCATATTATTGTATGAGATTATGCATATTAACCAACAATGTTCTGTCAGTTTATCTGGACAGTTTCTTGTTTTTGCTGATGCGTTACGTCTTTCATCCAAAGGACTTCTTCAATCTGAGGAGGCACCAAAAAAACTGATTACCACAAACAGCATACTCCATAGTGGAAAAAACAAAACAAAAAAACAACAACAATTAAAACGTTTATTGGTGCTAAGATGGGCTTCGGGGCCTGCCCTCTCCCCCATCAACTCCTCTGAGACAGTCATGCTAAAGTGGTTGAAAACACCAAAGTTCATGCTCAGTAATCCAGGTAATAATCCAGCCAGGTCATCTGGAGCATTTATTATTTTGCTAAGACGTTTTGTCCTTCATCCAAAGGACTTCTTCAATCTGAGGTCAACTCCTCTGAGACAGTCATGGTAAAGTGGTTGAAAACACCAAAGTTCATGCCCAATAATCCATTCATTCATTCATTCAACCTTTATTTAGGCAGGTTAATCCCATTGAGCCTCGAGGACTCAGTTACAAGAGAGACCTGGCTACAAACAAAGAATGATGACAACAGTGACAGTAGACTTTCCTTGGACAATCAACAATAG
>JARVGV010000001.1:53728509-53741234 GCA_031762435.1 Hypsolebias longignatus
GTAATAAAAATATAAAAACTCCCCCCCCCCCCCCCCAAAAAAAAAGTCAGGACTTAAAAAAAATTAAAAAGTAAATGGAAGAATTGATATTAAAAAACAGCTACATTATAATGCTATATAAAATACTAAAAACAAGAACATGTCTGCAGTTGTTTAAAGGCCCTTAAAGAGGTCAAGAGCTTATCGAATCAAGTGTTACTTGTGTAGGTAAAACTAAAGGTTAAACAACCTGTTAAAATACACCAGAATGCAGGAAATGGCATCTACTATATTCAAAAATTTCTGGGGTTGGACCCCAGACCCCACCCCTCACCAGTGTGTCTCCCCACATTACAAATGCTTCTGATACCAATGGCCACCACGTTACTAGACATGTAAATATATGGGGTTCAAAAGTGCACTCAAATTTACTCAGTCTTGGTGGTTTGCTAATCGGGTGGTGGTGGCCTGGGATGGTATCAAATTCCCCACCTGAATAAGTAGCAAAGATACAATTTAGTTTTACTACAGATCATTTGTGGTGTCTTTACTTCCCTCTGTGTGGTAAATGTCTGTGTATACTGGAACACAACAGTATTGTGAAGTTCAGAGTTGTCCATCTGTAGCAGAAAATGGAGGAGCCTGGGCCACAATTTTAAATCGGCTCTTGTTAAATAAAAGAAGCAAATACTCTTGAAGTATGTTTAGTTAACTTTAAAAAGTAAATACTGTATACTGTAATAGTAGCAGTATATGTTTTAAATGTTATTTTCCACTGCTGACAGAAATTAGTTGTGACTGTGTATTACAAAGTATAAATAAACAAAATATAATAATAGTCTGAAAAATTGATAAATACAGACTTGAAGGGGCACTTTTTAAATAGGGGAGATGATGAATAAGGGGTCTGGGCTAAAGCCCCCAATGTTTCAAGACCCTAACAACACCCCTGGTCCCTAGTTACCCATGTCTCAGGAGTCATTTGATAGTTGACTTGTATCCAAGGCCAAATGGGGAAGTCAGATTCAGATAAGCCACAATTGTTGATTTTCTTCAGGCAGACTGTTATTTTCTTGTCAGCCTTGAGTCCTGCTGGAACTTTCTGGTCCAAAATGTCCAGATTTATGGGCATTTCACTAATCCACGTTATGAGCCTTCTTCAAGGTTGATTCCAACATGCTGACGAGTCCTGTCGTAGGGGGCCTGCGATTCTCACAAATCGCCTCCATTTTACGGTTTAGTTCATTAATCAGCTGATTATGAGAACACATAGCACAAACCAAACCTTCACATAGACTTGGAAGCTTTGTCCAAGCTTTGCTGAAACTGCTACCAATATCGTCTTCAATAGTCCATATAACAGAGTCCGCTGATGCCAAAGAGCAGAGCCCCTGACTTAGTAAATACAGTAGTTAGAATAACTCACAATCCATAGAGCAGCTGTTAGGTTCGGCAGGGGTACATGAAAAATTAAGATAAGATGAAATTTATGAATTGACTGGAGGCAGAAATAAGCAAAAATGAGTTATTTTGTAGAAATATACATACATATGTATACTGTATATAAAATTCAATAACAGTTCAACCAAACAATAGCAACAAGCAGCCAGCATAATAATTTTTTTTTAAAAACTTAGGTTCAATTGAGCTCAGATTTTCAGTTTGACCTTATAGTTGTCAAAGTCAAAGCATGTTCTTAAGTTCAGTTCGTTTTTGTTCCATTCATTGGTCGTGCTGTTACCACATGAACGTTCACATCTGGAGAGAAGAATGAGGTTCTTCAACGGATGTTCAGTTCTTCTCTGAGCACAGGTTCGCCATCTCTGTCCGGAGAGAATCCAGTAATCTGATCCAGCTTCTTAATCAGCTAAAGAAATATAGCCTACACACAATAATGATATTATTGTATACAGCTAAATAACCCTTTTCCCTTATTCATTCTTACAGCTATAGCTTAGTTTTAATCTTCAACTCTCATTACAACAGCAGTGTTTTACATGTATGTTCCTTTTAACTCCATATTCTTTGTAGTACATGAAATTAATTTTAATCACATAAAAAATAAATGAAATTCTCTTTTAACCATGAAATTATGATTTTTTTCCTTTTCACCAATTAAACAATTGATTCTTAAGTAATTGTTTAAGCTTTTGTAAGTCATAACATACCATTAACTTATCACTTTACAAAAGAGCATTTAGTCTGGTTAGCTCCAATATTCTCCCCGATCATTATCTTTTTCTATCAGCAAAACCATTTTTGAGCTAATGGGTTTATCATTACATAAACTTTCTCTTGATAAACAATAATGGATACGTTTAACATCAATGCATTCAACAACAAAAAAAAATAGTGCAAAATAACTTAAAATATTATTGGGTAAAACCATATCTTAACAGAAATAAAATTTTTAGGCATTTAAACAGAAATAAATTAAACCGCCATTTACTGTTAGCACAATGCTAAATTTAGCATGACGCTAGCATGTTTTCTCCAACAGCACGTGGTCTTAACTCACCAAGATAAGTCCGATCTATTAAAAAGAAACTGTCCAGATGACCCGATTGAGAATTATCGGATTTGATACCTGGATTATTGAGCATGAACTTTCTTGTCACCAAGATGAGGTTTTCAACAGGACACTGCAATGGACAGCCATATGGTTTCTCTACCTTGTGCTCTCGTCTACTTAACATAACATATTCCAAATTAGCTTCTGAAAAGTGGTTACTTGTGCTTTTTTTTTTTTTTTCATTTGACCTTTATTTATCCAGGTTAGTCTCAAAATGCTTTTCTGCATTGAAGCTCACCAATCGACTTAAGGTTTAACACAGCATGTCCATGACCGACCTCTTTCAACCCCAACATGCAGCAGAGTGAATTTGGCATCATAAGTTAGAAAGACGGAACCACACCTCCCGTTCAACCGAAAGTAAAGCTAGAGAGGATTACACTTCTTCTTTCCAAAATAAAAGTTTTGATTATTCTTTAAATAAATTAGCGCAAGTGCTTTGACGGATGTTATACCTGCTATCATAAACCCAAATATACAAACGTCTTCAGTGTCCTCCTGAGACAGGACTGAGGCACATCAGCTGCCAAACTCCCCACGGATCTCTGATGTACCCCGCAGCATGAGTCTCAGCTAGACAAGAAGGTTCTCCAGGACCCTGTCATTTTGTTGAAAATATTTAGTCTATTTCATTGAAATTCCAGCTCACCAGATCCATAATCATATTTTTTGTTCAGGAGATGTGTAGCAGAAGCTTCAAACACCCAGAGAGCAAAGCAGGAGGAAGAACAGGGGGAGGGAGAGCAGGAGCATCCGCCTTGATCGAGAGCCAGATGTGGTCTAAAGGTTGTTGTGGTGTCACTATACTGTTTTTCTTTTGTATACAAACATTTTTGACAAATCTTTTCCCTTTAAACTTATTATTTTCAAGATATTTGGGGAGAGTGTTAAGAGTCAGAGAAAACAAACGTTTGCCCACTTTGAGCTTTTTTCTTCTGTGCTTATAAAGACCTGAAAAATGGAGGAAAACCAAGACAAACGTGAAAACAAAGTCCAGTCATCACGAGTCACTTCAAGCTTTAAACATTTTATTCTCATCGTCTCTATTAAGTTTACAATGTAGAAAAATATGCATCAAAAATAAACTCAACTGAACATCTGGCAGACAGAACTCTGAATAATGGAAAAATCTCTTCTCTTTGTTTTGCCTCAGTTCTGATCTGAAGCTGAAACTTTAACTGAGATCAAGTCTGCGTTTCAAACCATCAGGCTTCAGATCAGACCTGGGTCCAGTTATTTCAGCTCACCTGGAGGTGGGCAGCAGAAAGTTTATGAATTTATATCAAGAGTCTAGCTAGAAGCTCCTCCCGGAACAAACGAGAGATCAGAAGAAAAGAGAACAAAAGCAGAAAGCAAAAAGAAATAAATGTACCATCAACACTTCTGAAGTGCACAATGCTGGATGCAGTGGAGTCACTGCGCTAAGATCTGCGTTAGAATACACCGAGGTTAGGATAAACATGCTAAATATTAGCTGCGACTGTCAAAAGAAAAGCTTCAGTTCAAATCTAAAGAAGGCTGCACATCCCAAACAAGACGAGAGAACATCTGACGAGAGAACATCTGACGAGCTCTACGTTGAGTTCAGCTGAGGTCATCTACAAGGCGACAAAAACAAACACGTCTACTCAAACTGCGCACAGGAAGTCCATTTTCTTCTTCTACTCCATCATTTCATGCAGCTGTGAGGACTGCTGCTGGATCAGTTCCTGACAGCAGAAACAACAGAACGCTGTTCAGAGCGATGAAGAGAGTGGACTTTGTGGACGTTCGTTCTCTACTGGGTTTTCATTTGATTCATTATTCTTTCTTGTGTTTGAAAGATCAGCTTCCACTGTAAACTGAATGTAAATATACACATTTTAAATGTTCACCTGTCAGAGGTGATCAAACCGCAGACAGCTGCCTCACATTATACAAACACTGAATGAACGTCGTTTTCTTACATCTACTTCTATCTTAACATGTGATTCTTGACCTGCCATTGTGTATCTGTTCTTCTCAAACCCAGCTGGTTGAAGGAGATGGCCTCTTGTCCTGAGCCTGGTTCTGCTAAAGGTTTCTTTCTCATCAGGGAGGGTTTTTTTTTTTCTTTCCACGGTCGCCTTCATACTTGCTCAAAATGAGAGTTCTGTGATGGAGTTAAACTCAAAACAGTCTGCTCCTCAGATAAATAATGTTAAATTATTATTTTTTTACATGAACTTTTCTGTTCAGTGCCCTGAGGTGACTTCTGTTGTGACTTGGCGCTGTATAAATAAACTGAATTGAAGAACATCAATTTATAGAACTCAGCCCATAGAAAAAATTATCTGAGGCATTTTTTTTGTTTGTTCCATTTGTATACAAGAAATGAAACTAGAGCCAGCCTACAGGGGGCACTCATCCCATTTAGCTTCAACTTCCACATCCCATATCTGTGTCTAATCTTTATTATATGTGGCTTGTTTCTGCTTTTGCTTGTTTAAGAAACCAAGAAGTCAACAATTTAAACATGTGAATTGATGTAAAGAAGATTTATGTACACAGCAGGGGTCATTAATTCTGTCAGGGCCACTGTCCTGCAGATTTCCAGCATTTCCTGCATCATCACACCTGATTTGAATGAATGGGTCAAAAACACAATTCTGAGGAAATAGTTCATTCATTTTGTTAAGATGTGTTGGAGCAGAAAAAAAATAGTCTCTGAACACTAGCAGCAGTTGTAGTTCTGTTTTTAAGAACACATTTTATTTTCTTACACATCAACCTATAAGTGAGCATGTTATGGTCTTTCACATCTTTTCATCATGATGAGGATAAATACATCATGACTGCAGCTTTATTTTATTCAGAAAATTATGTTGTTTCTGGATTTTCAGAAACTGTAGTCCATCTGTCTGCAGGAGGGTTAGTACTGGAAGGAAGGGGAAGCTGCTGGTTCTGGAGGTTTGAGGGTTAACAGGCTATTGTGGTGTAATTTTTAAAGTTTTTAGTCAGTTTTGGGGCATTTAATCACCTCTTATGGTATCAATGAAGCACAATGAATAAACAAATCACTTCTATGATCATTGTCTTTTTTGACTGGCTCTGCCAAACCTTTTGTTCATATTTGTCTATTTTAGTTTTAAGATAAATTTTAAAACAAAATGTTCAAAATTGTCCTTTGACTTTTTAAACCATTTTGTCAGTGGACTGAGACATGCTGGTGAACTACATGTATGAGGGAGTTTCAAAATGTGTGCAGCCACAGCTGGGACATGAACCACAGCTCAGTCTGCAGCTTCACTTTTAAACAAGTTCAGAACGTTGTGCAACAAGTTTCATCTCATCAGTCAGTCATCAGAAACCTCTGAAACAAACCCAGATGAACTGGACTTCTTTACTGGAGCGCACTGGAGCTGGATCTTACCACCTACGCACATTTACACAAATGTATGCCCAAATTTCTTTAGACGTTAAATAAAACATGTCATTAAGTGAGAGTCAAATATAAATTTACATAATTTCTCACAATTTTGTGTCTCCAAAGTGTTCACAAAAGTTGGAGCACAGTGAGATACTAACTTTATTAAAATAATTTTCAATTAACTTTTTGTTAAACAGTCCTAAAAAAATCCAAATCTCCACCCATCCATCATAACAATATTAACAAGTGCTGTGTTGTCATCATTGTCTGGGAAAATACAATGGATTCTCTGCATTTAACCCATTGCACCTGGGATACACACTGGTGCCATCCCTGTGTGAGACAGGTCTCCAGTACACCTGGACAGGTCTCCAGTCCATGACAGGGATACAGAGACAAACAACCACTCACTCTTTCACTCACACCAAGGGACAATTTAGAGTCTCATTGGGCTGTGACTCGAAGTATTTTAGTTAGTGCATCAAAATAAAGTTACTGAATGAATGTCCACATTTTGTGTGACCAGTTATTGAAAATTATGGCCAGTTCACAAAACCGTATTCTGGGCAATACAGAATACAGTACGTTGTTGTCCGTCCTTCACACATACTGTACCCACATTGGCAGCCACCTTGTGTTTATAACAAATTATTCCACTGAAGTAAACTGTTGAAATGAAAACAGGCAGATCAGTGCCCTGAGATGACTTCTGTTGTGACTTGGTGCTATAGAAACAAACTGAATTGAATTGTTAATCATTTTTGTTTATCATCAGTGCAGATGTTAGACATGGACATCTGGAGCCTGAGATGTTTTTTTGCCATAAGCAGAACTCCCTTGGAGATGTTAAACTACAGCTCGCTCATTCTCTCTGTCCATCCACCCTAATTGTATCGTTTCAGTTCTCTGGGGAGCTGTAGCCCATCAACAGAGCTCACTACAGTTTTAGACTTACAGAAAATAAATTATGTTCAGAAATAAAACTCTGCAAATAGTTTTAAAGAAAAATCTTGGATACATTCTAAACTTCTGGAACACAAGAGGAAGGTCCTGAGACACCAGGAAATTAAGAACCCTTGTGAATGTTGCAAGACATTTTGGAAACTCCTTCATGAACACCACCTTCAGTTTGTCACCGACGTTCAGTCAGATCCTAGTTTTAATAAGTAGTTTGAAAAACTGTGAACAGCAACTTTACTCAAACTGATGGACAAAGAAAGTTTTAGATTCTCGTGACGGAATTAGTTTGACGGGTGCAGCTCCTTAAATGATCCTGAACTGAAGTCCAGGTTCTGTCAGGTGAGCAGACAGCAGCTTCCTGTTGCTCTGTTCCTCTTCATCAGCTGCTCTGTAATCTGTTTTATCTTCATCAGCTGCTCTGTAATCTGTTCCTCTTCATCAGCTGCTCTGTAATCCATTTTATCTTCATCAGCTGCTCTGTAATCTGTTCATCTACATCAGCTGCTCTGTAATCTGTTCCTCTTCATCAGATGCTCTGTAATCTGTTCATCTTCATCAGCTGCTCTGTAATCTGCTCTATCTTCAGAAGAAACCTGAATGTGCTTTGAATTAGCAAACGTTCAAAGACGTGTTCTGTGTGTTATGTTGGACCGGCTGATATTAGAGGAGGGAAGGTGGTAAAACTCCTCTGGTCTCAGTGTAGATCACCACCGTCATCGCTCTGGTTTCAGTGTAGATCACCACCGTCATCGCTCTGGTTTCAGTGTAGATCACCACCGTCATCGCTCTGGTTTCAGTGCAGATCACCACCGTCATCGCTCTGGTTTCAGTGCAGATCACCACCGTCACCGCTGCAGCTGAACAAATGTCACCGTTTGCTGCTCAGACGGATCCGGGCCACGTGAGCTCTGCAGGACGGGCAGTACGGACAAGACGGCTCAAGGGGAAACTGCAGGCAGAGCGAGCAGAGCTGAGCGGCTCTGTAAGGGCCCCTGTTGGTCTGCTGGAGTGGCTGCTGACGTGGAGCACACCTGGACTGACCCACCCTGAAGGCAACATCATGGCGCCAGTCGGTCTCAGGCGGGACGTCCAGGCGGCGTGGCTGGACAGTGTCCCATGACACTCGGGAGTGCTGCGCTGCCCCTCCATTGACTCTACTAGGCAGATGTACCTCCGGATGGTGCCCGTTGGTGCTGGAGGTGTTTATAGAGCGGTATGGGGGGCCATGGGTCGCGTAGACATTCTGTGGAGCAGGGAGGGTGGCAGGACCAGTTCTGGGTCTGGGGAGGGAGGAGGTTCCAGAGGGAGGCAGGGTGCGGCGAGGAGCTCTAGGAAGAGTGCCGTAATTCACGGCAACGCTGCGGAGACCTGAGGCGGTCTGACCCCTATCAGACACAACCAGAAACTGCTGCTGGGTGGGGCATGGAGGTCCTGAGGAGGAGATATCCAGAGAGCGAGGAAAAACACAGAGAAGCAGAGGGGGCGGAGTTAGAAATAAAGAAAAAAAAAAGTGAAAATCAAGAACAAATCTTTTCCTGAACTGTCAATCAAAAGCATGAAAGCAGCTGATCTCAGACTGTGTCAAGATGTCTCCTCATTCTCCACACTGACTCAGATCATGGCTGACAACTGACAAAGCATCACTCAGAAGGTACTGGAGTATTTAGGCTGATATTTGGAGGTAGTTGCTGGGAGTCTTCAGACACTGAGTGTAAACACTGTTCAGAAGCTCACTGCAGCGTGCGATCATTCTTCTACATCACATGATCGTGGTTTAAAAGTCTGGCATGAAAAGCAGAGGGCAACTTGAACGTCTTCAAGGAAGGTTTATTTCACACCTTAATGATTATTTTCTGATGATTTGTTTTATTCCAGCAGGAAGTTTGTGCAGAAAATCTCCAGCAACTCAAAAACTGTAAACTTAAATTCAGAACAAACTAAAACAACAAAATGTAAGAAACAATGTTTCAGACCTCCTGAAGGACAAATAAGGAGGTGAAAGGTTGGCAGGTTACCTGAGTGTCCCCAGGAGGACGGCCCCAGGCTGGGGGGCCGGGATGGCTGCACGTGTGGGTGCAGTGGAGCTGGGGGGCCGTGGTGTTGGGGGAAGGAGTGATCTTTAATGAGGGAGGAGGAGGAGGTACTGTGGTGACGCAGGGGGAGTGAGGAGGAGTGAAGGTCTGAGTGTCTGACGAGGGCTCTGGACAGGGAGGGGTCCTTCAGGACGATGTGGAGGAAGGATGGAGTGAAAAGAAGATGAAAAGGTTAACGTGATGAAGGAAAACAAAATTCACACAAAACAAAATGTGATGAAAAACTGGTTTCTAATAAAGTTCAGTTTATGGGCTCTCTGGGCCACCGTAGATATCAATAATCCTGACCTGATGACAATAAACATGACATGAGTATTTCAGCTGTCGTTTCGGGTCAGGTCGGTTTCGTCTCTTAAAGTCTACCAGAGGAACTAAACTGCTGATAAATGTTTGGTGCGGCAGTCTGAGGCGACTCCTGGGGCTGAAGATGATCTGAAGGAAGCAGCACAGATGAAACCAGCTGCTGCGTCCAACACGGACAAGACAAATATTTCACCTCAGCGCTGCCGGAGATCATCTCAGCTTTGAGTCCTCGTGACATTTAAATCCTGACAAAAACTAATTTAATGAAAGTGTTGATGCATAACATAAAAAGGGCTCAACTTGAAGCTCAATCAGGAACAGATGTTTGAATTTTTGACAGTACAGTAGTGCCTCACTACTTCGCGGTTCGACTTTCTCAGACTCGCTCTTTCACGGTTTTTCAAAATAAGATTGGACACGACACACAATTGGCTGATGGATGGATGAGCTGCAAGATCGGCATGGATTTTAAAATTTTAAAATAATTTAGCACCTGCTCTGCAGTGGAGAAGTGGGTGTGGCTGAGAACAATGGCAGAGAGAGCGGAGATTATGACATGCTGTGCTCTTTTAGACTGCTTGGAGTTTAGAAACATTGTTTAGAATATTGCAAGAGTGTGGGAAGGGTTTACACATTTATAAATGTATGTATGTGTGTATATATTAAAATAAACTACTACTTACTACTTGTGCTACTATTCCTACTTTGCGGTTTTTCACTTACCGCGGGTCTTCAGGGTACGGATCCCCCGTGATAAACGAGGGACTACTGTACACAGTACAAAGTACATAAAAGAGGAATACTGTACTAATACAAATATTTTACTACGAACAACAATGGGATTTAGATTTTAAAAAGTAAGAAGTCTTCTTCACAATAGAAACATCTGAGTTTAAACGGGTCACAGAAAGTTGGACTTCATGTCTATGTGGACATTTTAATATATTTAATCATTTTTACATAATTACGGTTTATTTTACGTGATTGGAGATTTTACCACAGAATGTTCAACTGTGTGTGTTGATGAACAATTTTTTGTAAACTTCTCAAAAAAAAAAAAAAAAAAAAAAAAAAAAAAAAAAAAAAAAAAAAAGTAAAAGAAACTGTCCAGATGACCCGACTGAGAATTATTGGATTTGGTACCTTGATGATTGAGCATGAACTTTGGTACGTCTCAAAGTTGCTGCTCTTATTTCCATAGATCTTCAGACTTTTTTCAGTTTTTTTATGAAAACATGTTTTTTTTTGTCTTCTCTCACCCAGTGCATCTCTTACAGCTATAGTTTCCCCTCAAAGCCCTGAGTGCACACACTACCACTGACCTCCACTGTATCCAAGCTCAGAATTGATCTTCAAACTGAAAGGGTCTTTCATGTTTGTCATATATGCTACATCAAACGTAGTTAAATAAAAATGAACTCCGGTGAACATCAGAGCATTCTGCTGCTCATAGCTGAAGATTGCATTTTGATATGACTTACATGACCAGTGGTGGGCACAGTTCTGCTAATCAGCTAACAGCGGAACAAATCTGTTTAGCAGATTAGCGCTTTTGCTAACTTTGGAAACCGTTAGTAGAAATAGCTTATGCTAACTGTTAGATATTTATGTAGACTGGTCCTGGGTCTTTTGATCTACTCAGATACGGGATTATAATGAAATTATGACCCGGTTCTGAGTGGGCTAAACTGGGCCAGCAGCTCTAAAAAGAGTCTCCCATAGATTCAACATCTGTCAAGGAATAGTGTTTGTTCTGCGTGCCACATCACGTAGAAAGGCTAAAGCACTGTCTCATATTTTTCCCTACACGCCAATCCACATAAGACCCGTTGAGATCACACTTAGTCACGCCCCTTCATACACAACAGGAAGAGCTCCCCTTCTGCGAAGTGCGGGGCCTTGGCCTTATAAATCAGTAATGACACAGAACACCGCTCTCTCCCCGGATGATGATCATATCAGAGAGCCAGCGGTGTAAACTGTAGATGAAACCAAAATCACCTCCACGTTAACCTGCTCAGTTGTTCTTTTCATTCTTCTTGACTTCTAAATATTTTGGTTTCCTTGAAAAAAAATCTTTGTCATTTTATTTTTTTAACTGGAACTGTGGGTCGCCCCAGTTTGAGTCAGGAAACGAAGCAAGCTGCAGTACGGTAAATAGGTGACCATCAGGTTATAGCACTGCACTTCATCTGAAGACACCGTGAGTGAGTGAGTGAGTGAGTGAGTGAGTGAGTGAGTGAGTGAGTGAGTGAGTGAGTGAGTGAGTGAGTGAGTGAGTGCAACCTACACAAGAGCGTGGGGGGTTCTGTGGTCTCAGTCCGATGGCGGTTCCACTCAGACTGTGAGCAAGACGCCGCAGGTTTTCAGCGCTGTAGCTTTCGTCTTCAGTCGGCAGCAGCTGCTGAGGAAACAGTTTGATCAAATGATCACAAATGTATTTATCACAGAATCTTCAGCAAAGACTTAGACTTATACATGTAACAAAAATATTTACAAATGCTATTTAAAAGGCATTTATAAGCCAAATCATCAAAAACTTAAAAAAAAAAAAAAAAAGAAAAAGTTTAAAAACTGTATTTCAACACATTTAAACAAATTAGAATGTGTTTCCAGAGTTTGCATTTTATTCATTCATTCATTTATTCATATGTCATTAAAGACATTGTCGATGACAAAAGTCTTAGTGGAAATATGCTCATAAAGGTTTATTTATTTTATTTTTGTTGTTCTTTTTGTTTTACTAAACTTATATATAAAAAAACTAAAACAACAGTGATGCTGAGCATTTATAAATCTGAAATGAGAATTTTGACTTGTTTCTCTGACTGACGGGTATGTTGTTTTTAAAAAGCAGAATTTGTCATTCTGACAGTCGTACCTTTTGCAAAGGTGTAACAGGAGTTCTGTAGGCATACTTTTCAATCTCAGCTGTTGGTGTTTTGGACCGCCCACTTCCAGATGGCATTCTTCTTACTCCTACAGAAACACAATATTAAATTTTTCATTATCTTTAGTACAAGATGTAACAACAGCAAGTTTGTTTGTCTTGATGCTGTCAATTAAACTAACAGTTCTATTATTTTATACACATTTTGTTATACCCATAAGGTCAACCACAGTCTGGATCTGGACCCAAACTAGGTCTTATTTGGTTCCAGATCTGTTAAATTATTATATATACAGGTAGTCCTTGGTTTACGGCGTTTTGCGTTTACAACTCCGCCCCCAGTGACATCATTGCGCCGTACGTTGCCTTTTTTATGCAGCATTTTATTTTATTTTTTTTGTTTTTTGGGATTTTTTTTGTTAACTAACTGATTGGAAACACATTTAGAATCATTAATACAGCAGTTTGAAGTTGTTTTACATTGAAAAAACGTGTTTAAAAAGACGTTTTCGATCGCGGTTTTACTTCCGGTTTACTTCC
>JARVGV010000001.1:53746854-53758026 GCA_031762435.1 Hypsolebias longignatus
TATATATATTTATGTTTCTGAAGATGCAGCATTTCAAATGTTAAGAGGAAGAGCGCTATTGATTAAAAAAAATGAAAGAACATCTTATATCTGCAATTTATTGTAGATTTATTAATTATTCTAAAATTATTATTATTATTGTTGTTACATGTATTTTTAATAGTTGGTGTGTGTTAGCATGATTTAGTAACTTTTTAAATGGTTTCAAAATTTCTTCAGTAGCATTATTCTGTGCCAGCAGCTATGTAGGCTACAATTACTGTATCAATTCACTTATGATTTATAAAGATGTCTGAAAAATCATCAGTGGTTCTTAAAAACTTAAATCAACACACTTTGTGTTGTTAGCATCAGCCGTACTTCAGATTAAAACTTACATTTTGTGGCTGTAAGTTTTCGCTTTAATAACCATCCATCATCTTTACCAGATTTATTTTATTTTTGGATTGTGAGGGTCACTGGTGCCCATGTCCAGCAGTCACTGTGCGAGAGGCCCTGGACAGGTCTCCAGTCCATCACAGGGACATAGAGACAAATGAGACAAACAACCATTCACTCTCTCACCTCTGGACAATTTAGAGTTACCAACCAGTCTCATGTATGTTTTTGGTCTGTGGGAGGAAACTGGAGTAAACCCACATAGCACGGAGAGAACATGCAAACTCCACCCAGAAGTCCACCGGCTGGGATTCCAGCAGCCTTCTCGCTGACAGGCAGCAGCTCTGCCAATTAATAACCAATTTAAATTAAAAGTTTACAAGTAAAGAAAAAAGATTAACTTGAAATTCTGACAGAACTTCAGCTAGTTCTTGTTTTTGTCCATACAAGATGAGAATGAGAAGCTCTCCGTTCGACCCGGAGTTGTGGAGTTCATAACCTCCCATAGTTTTCATAAAATTTTTACAGACTAACCTTATAAAAACCATAGATATGGCCTAAAAACTTCAGATGAAATCATAAAAACTACCAGCAGCCACAGAAACGACGACAGCTGTACTGTTCAGGGACGTTCCACCCAGTTTCACTCCCCTGATGGAAAATCGTTGTTTTCCTGTCCTCCTTCAGTTCGTTTTAATTTTCTCTTCTGTTCAAACAAAAACCTTTGTTTATTATTTTAAGCCATTCTCCGTGTTCCAACGCTCTGCTTGGATCTGACAGGACGTCCCATCATGCAGCAGGGTGACTCGTCTGCCCGGCTGAAAAAGGTGGATGCTTGTTTAGCAAAAAGAAAGAGATGGGGAAAAGTCTGCAGAGTGTGCAGAAAAGTGTGTGTGTGCACGTGAGAGAACACGCACACACTCAGGCCATGCCCTCATTTCTGTCCAGCTGCACTGATAAACAATGAAGGGATATCCTTGTTTTTACAAGCAGCAGACAGAGAAAGAATGACACCTATGTTTCCAGCGATCAGAGCAGCAGCAGCGAGGACAGGAGGAGGAAGAGGAGTGACGAAGGACGACAACAGCAGGTCCTGAAAACTCCTGAAGGGTTGTGCTCCGTCTTTTCTTCTTAGTGGGATGTTAATTGGAGGTGAAGCAGCTTGTGCAGTAACATGGTTTGTGTTCTTATAAATACAGTCATGGTTTTGATATAAGCAGCAGGTGGCACCAGATGTCCAGTAGCAAGTGGAGCATCCACATTGTTATTTTTCCAGAACATTCAGGGACATCACTCTAACCTGGAATGACCCAGTAACACATGCATGTCATTCTGAGCAAGAGTCTGAGGCTGCAGTCAAATTAACAAATGCATAGCAGTGTTTTTATTTGGCTTTTGATGAGCTGAGTCACTGTTTCATGGCGCCCTGCATGACAGATAAAGACCCTGCAACAGCATAAAACAATCCGTCAACACATGAATAGTCCACAATAGTTTTGATGTGTTTACTTTCCTGTTGCAGTGAACACAGGTATGATTTGGTCAGGGAGAATGCGATGCAGAACTGTGCTCGTACCTCCAGTACGTCTTCATCACACCCACATCTCTCTGCAAGTTATTGCACAGCTCTCAGCGCTCAGCCAATCTATGCTCTGCAACAATTACTCTCAGCACGTTCAGCCGTCCTTCATTCACCTTTTGAATTCAAAACGTGTTTCCATCAAGACCAGGCCTGATGGAAGAAGAGGGGTGGATGTGGTTGATGTTCTGCATAGAAGACTCCTTCTGCACCCTCTCATGATACTGATGTTTTCCTCCACCATCATGATCAGACCAGGGGCCTCATGTATCAACAGTGTCTATGCATGAAAAGGTTGCGTGCACCAGGCTCCATGTGCATGTCGGGATGTACCAAAATGGACGTTGCATGAAAGTGTGCATAAATAACCAAACATTTTTGGCTGCTGTGAGAATGTGTTTACCTCCACGCAAACATTTTTCAGTCCACAGTTTCAGATAAAGTACTGAAACTCATGTAAATACAATGAAATATGACTGTTTGGTTTTCTGAACTTAAAGAATATTCAAACATGTTTTTTCACGAGTTTGGGCGTTTATGGCTCAAATCCAAACAAGTAAACTGAGCCACATTTAAACACACCTCCAAAATGATCAAAACAACCTCGCTTCAATGGAAACTGTAAACGGTCTTTTATTTTTGTCACGTGTGGATGTAAACACATGTCAGTGAGCACATATGCAAGGTGCACAGACAGAGGAGGATAACGTCAGTGTGAACTGTGTAAGGGGCATTTCATTCTCACTGAGAAAAATAAACGATGTCCGATCAGAAAATTAAATTCAGAACAACTCATTTCTGATGACTCATGAGGTCGAAAACATCTACACCGTAAACAGCTGCGTAAAGTTGTACGTAACTGTAGGACAATGACAGCTGTGGTGCTGCAGGACGACATCACCAATAGAAGAACTGGAAGCCAGCGTGTTTTCAGGGATCACACCAAACAAATACAAATCAGGTATTTCTCAGTTGTCCCTGAGCCGTGCCAGCTGTATGGGATGACTTCATCCATAAGATGCCCTGATATATAAAGTTTCCCCACACTGCAGTGGAAATACTTTGTTGACTTTGCATACCATGTGGTGTCTCTGGGCAGCACACCTCATCCCCAAAATGAATGAAATTCTTCATTTTGCTGCATCTATACTTAAATATTTAACATGCAGAGACGAGAATCCCACATGAAAAACACACTTTAATCTATTTTACATAATTAGACATAGGTGTGTTGAGGGAGGAGTCGGGTATTCTCATGTGCATTCAACTCCACGTTGATTGAGATGTTGAAAGGAAGAGTGCTTAGATTCATGTGTACGCACGGTTTCATACATCTGGATTTATTTGTGCGTACACTTTGCTGATTTAAACGTATGCCATGTTTCAGTAAGAAATCCAGGCAAGTCTTTGTACATGAGACTCCTGGGCATTTGAAGCATCAAACTCAGATGTCATGACAGAAGACGTAAAAATACAGTGTTGTTAAAACCAATAGTTCTCAAACTGTGGGAGGACCAGGGCTGCACTGGGGGTGCCACGATGTCAATGAAAGCTTTTTTTCTCCAAGCCTGAACATTTAGCAAGCGAAACAAACTGCAATGCTTTGTTGCAGCTTGAACATATTTTAAGGATGTAGCAAACAAACATTTATCAATTCCTATACAGTATTTGTTATTTCTCACTTTAACAGAGTTCAAGTTTGGAAAATGGAGAGGTACCGTATAACCAAGGATTTTAATCAAGGATTGCTACACTCAGTTAAGTCATGTTTTTAACAAGATACGAGGGAGACATCTGTCACACATTTTACAGCTGCATGTCAACCCAGATGAGGTGAGCTCTCCACACTTGGACGCAGGCTTTGTTTCTCTCATGTTGCTGCAGGACAGGTGTTTTGCCAGAAAGTGGTCGAGCGCACACAGCCTGTTTGAGTCTGTAGTTGTTTCCGGTGCATTAGTTCTTGAAGTCAAACAATATTAACACTAAAGATGCATAGTTGTTTGCCCATGACAGTAGCACAGGTGTCTCTTCTTAACTTTTTTTTTCCAGAATTCACAATGATCTATAACACATTGCTCTGTGAAAGCGTTACTTTCATAAGTTTGTGGTTTGTTATAAATGGGGGAATGATGGCGTAGAGGTTAGAGAAGGTGAGCCTGTAACCAGAAGGTCGCCAGTTCACCCCCTGGACCAACAACATCAAAATGTGGGTTGGAAAGGCGATGTATCTACACTTGTCTCCACCCTCACTTGCCCCACTCTGGGCCATTGAGCAAGGCCCTTAACCCCCACCACCTGCTCTCCCGTGCACCCTAGGAAGCGGCTCTCTGCTCCACACAGAGGGCTGTGGTAGCTCGGTGGTGTGTGGTTGTGTCAGCAAGGGCCTCCCGGAGTAGAAACAATCACCAAGTCTTTGTGCGAGTTAAGTTTGCTGCGGTGACCCCTTAGGAAGGGAGCAGCCGGAAGAAGAAAAAATAAAGAAATAAAAGTAGTTTGTCATAAAGATCTTCAGATTTGAGTATTAGATATAATTTTAACAAAATAAACACGTTTTGTAATTTTCATGATATGTCCTTTAACTGTTTAATGAAACCACTTCCTCCCTGCCCTATCAGAAAATCTGTGCATGGCACATGCATATTTTATGCACCAAGACATAGTGATTTTGTGCACAGTCCTGGTAAACCTATCTAGTTACAGAGAGTTTGCTCAGTTCTGTGGCTGATATTAAAAGTGTATTTCTTAAGCAGAAGACATGCGTGTCAGGTTGGACGAGTTCCAGAAGGTTTTTCTTGTCGCTGCAGCAGAAAAGTGAAGCTGAGTCAGGATCAGGTTGGTGAAGAAGGTGATTTATCCAGTTGGTCTGGTTTAATGGCTCTGAAACATTTAATTCCACAGATCAGATAAGCTCATGGAAACATCATGCTGGTGTGGCGTGATCTTTTAACTACTGGTGCAGCCTGAAAGCATCATGCCTAGTGAGAAGTGCAATCTAGAGTGAACATAGTAATATTGTTAAGTGAACGCCGTGTAAATGTACGGAGAGTGGTGAAGGACCAGGAGAGCATAATGGAGATACAAAAATACCAGAAATCAGTGAATTAGGGGTTTGATCCCAAGTTTCTGCAGCTTGCTAAAGTGTCCTTGGCAAAAGACACCATACACTCCAGTGCCCATTGATATCATTTTATAAGTGAAAATAAAAAAGGGATGTATTTTATCATGTACATAAATCACCAAAAAACATTATATGAGTGTGAATGTACAAAAAAGATACTGTAAAGTACTTTGCAGAACCTAAAGAGGCTAAAAAGGTGGTAACTGGTGGTATGAAACTTTTACCATTGCCTTCACAAGAAAGGGGTTTTTCCAAATGTGCTGTGATTCAGACATGTTTTAGTAGGCTGTGTCGGCCATCAAGTTATTCCAGTGTGAGCTGGGCCAACTGAATCAATCAGCTCTGTCCAAACCTCCTCCTTCTATGGGACAGATCTGGTTGGCAGGCCACAAACGAAAGACGAAACGTTTCTCCCTTGAAACTGTTCCAAATGAAATGATTTAACCTTTTTGGTGTTATCTACTTGGAAGATTGATCCTACAAGCCTTCTTCTTCTATGGTTTTACTAGTAAATATATTCAGCACAAAGTAGCTGTTTGTCTCAGTGAAAAGTATTAACCTTTATTAAACCAGGCCAATCCCATTGAGATCACAGATCTCTTTTACAAGGGAAGCCTGGGCCTGAAGGCAGCCTGTTTTTGGACTGTGGGAGGAAACTGGTGTTGAGAATTTTTGGTCAAATATTATGGATGTTTTTATTACTATGACTGAGAATCTTATCTCTACACAAGAACCATATATTTGGGTTAGTGGTTAGAGCTGAGTGAGGAACTGGGTGAGGCTGCAGCATGCAGCTGACTCCAAGGACACCTCCAGGTTCTGTGACCTCGGCTGAACTAATAAGGATATAAAAGCAAGCTGATGGGGCAGCTCGAGGCATATTCTTGTGACTGGTCCTCATGCGTGTACTTCATGTATATTTATGTTATCTGTTCTAAAAACCTAACCTTGCAAGTACAATCCTGGTTAAAGAGTTTCTCCTTCTGTCAAGTGCGGTTCTTTTTGACTAAGTAAGATAAGCAAGACTATTTTTCTCCAACAATTAGAGTACCCGGGGAAAACCCACGCAAACACGAGGAGAATGTGCAAACTCCACACAGAAAGTCCAATCTGGGGAATGAACCCACTGAGCCATTGTGCTGACAAGATATTCCATTTAAATGAACAGGATTTCAATTGTTTTTGTTTCAGCTGGTCCTTTCTTCAAGGGTTGCTACAGCGAGAAAACTTGCAGAGATTTGGCAGTAGTTTTTACGCCGGATGCCCTTCCTGATGCAACCACTGTTCAACCCAGCCCACGTGGGGAGCAGAGGGCTACTATCCCGGGCACCCAGGAGAGCAGATGGGGGTAGTTAAGAACCTTGCTCAAGGGCCCAGAGAGGGGCAAATGTGGCTGGAGGCAGGTGTTGGTGCTTCACCTTCACCCACATTTTGATGCAATGGTCAGGGGATTCGAACCAGCGAGCTTGAAATCACAGGTTCATTTTCTCTAATCACCTACCTACATATTTTCAATAGGCATTATTGTTTAATTTTTTATTTTTCAAAAATAAAAGTTTAAAATCTTTTAGGTCTTATGATGTAAACTATCGCAGTAACACAAGCAGTTCTAGGCAGATGTTATACAGTACTGCATACCACGGGATAATCTGAGACATTTGATCAAACACAAATATCATCAAACCCTAATGAATAGATAATTGAAATCAGGTCGAACCTCTTTCACATGAGCATCATCAAAGTACATCCATCTTCTGATTTTGGTCTGGAAGAAGAAGGTGGAGTAGTGTTTCCCGTAATAACAGACCATTCCTACCAGGTAGAGCTCTGACTGTCTGGCTTTTTCCTCCGTCACTCTGTAAAACAGCTACAGAGAAAAGATGGGCTCATCATATACGCTGATGATACTCAAGTTTATCTGTTAGATCTGGTTCTGCTGTCAAGTCTTACATCTCCAAGGCGCAGGCAGGTTCCCAGTGTGTGAATGACGTCCTCAGCCAGATCTGAATGGTCAGAGTCCCAGACCAGACCGATGGTGATGATCTCTGGACTGTTGAGGAGGACACGAGCCATGCGGAGCTGCTGACCACATTGACTCTGAGAAGAGGAGGCAGATGTTAAATCTGAGATTCAGTAGAACCAATTAATATTTATCTGTGTGAAGTGAAGCCTTACAGGACAGCTGCGCAGGTCTCCCATGCTGGCGTTTCGTAGCAGTTCTCCAAACATGCTTGGAGTTGCCTTCTCTCTTGACTCCAGCATCTTCACAGCCTGGTTACTGAGGAAGATGAGGAGGAAAGCAGTTTGCACTAATCTGGAGAAGCTGCAACCCCTTTGAGCTGTGGACCTCCCAAAGGGTCGTTTTGGGACACATTGGTGTATAATTTTAAAAATAAATTAATTTTTACTGCTTTGCTGATATCTAGAGCCAATTCACAACTGAACAAACTGACAAGAAATTCTAGATAAACTTTTCAAGTCTCCTGATGCATGCTCAATAATCTAAAAAAGTTAAGTCTGGTCCTCTGGGCATTCAAAAAGGAGGACCAGACTTAACTTTTTTAGATTTCCAAGTCTCCAAAGAACAAAGAGTTTGGTTTAGGTGATTTCTTCAACAAATGTGTTTGACCTCATAAAATGCTAAAAATGTTCTAAGGATGCCCGAGGGTTTAAGGCCTATTAGTCCCACTGTGGACCAATTATTTGCTTTTACACCATAATGAGATATACATTTCTTCAAGGTGTGCTAGGCCTTTAATTTATTGTAGTCTGCCTCTTTCAGTAATTTTACTAGTTTAAAAAGGATGAACCCATCACTTTGGTTTTGGCATTCTTTGTTTGTTTCCATAAATATGAGATTTTATTTTGTAACTTTATAATCACTGACAGAACGAGCAGCAAGTTATTTAGCAGATGTTCAACATTCAAACTCAAGTTCTGTAGTCCACGAGTCACTTCTTTCCTTACACATCTCACAGAATGTGAACCCACTGCTTGAAAGCCACCTTTTTTTTTTTTTTTTTTTTTCCATTTACCCTTTATTTATATACTGTACTGTACTGGTAGTCTCACTGAACCATGATAACTCATTTTCAAGAGAGACCTGTTTAGGGAGCAGATAATGGGGGTTAAGGGCCTTGCTCAGGGGCCCAGAGTGTCACCTCTTACTTTTGACTTTTGATTTGAGTAAAATACAAAAACTTCACAGATTCTTTCCATTTTGTTACGTTATCATCATACAAATTAGGAGGAACACAGCTGGTTGGAATGAACAGCTGGAAGATGTCTGGATGTCTTCTGTCTGAGCAGCAGAAACTCCTTAGGTATCATGATCAAACATGTCTGTTGCCTAGGTGACCCTGCTGTGTTGCCTTAGCGACCGCAGTGTGAGGGTGTGTGGCCTGAAGTTTCTAATTGTGAGTTTGCAGCTAAAGATAGACGATATTCCTCTGACGGGAACTTACCACAAAGAAGTGGTGGAGATGTAGTGAACCATCTGAATGAAGGGCAGAGGATCTGAAGAAGCTCCGCAGCTGCTGCACACACACTGACACACACAAACCAGAGGTCAGCAACACATGCTGCACACATGAAGCCAAAACTACAACACAAAACAATAAGTGATATAATGATAAATAAATATGCAGATACTGTAGATCTTTCTGAATGGCTCCTCTCATGTAAAAAAAATGTTCACAAATCTTCATAAATTGCTTTTATATCAATTTATTCTGCACATGTTAACGCTAAAAGTACTCTGAACACTAATCACAACAAAATGTGTTTGAAGTTTTTTATGATCTCCCAAACAACTGAAAAAATAAAATAAAAATCCTGAGCTGAACAACTCAGAATCTCAGTTAAAAAATATATGAAGAACACATCAGCTCGTCTGTGCCCTCTGTATTGTTGAGTTCAGAGTTTTATGGTCAGTAGAGACAAAGACCTAATAATTAAAAACTAACAATGTGATCCACTTTCATGAGAAACTTATTAAAAATCACAGTCTCAAGATTTAACGAAGACGGACGTTTTTCATTGTTTGCTTTGATAGTGACTTATCAAACTATGCTTACTGAGTTACAGAGAAACAAAATGGCTCAACTAGCATAAAAAATATTTTTATTGTTGAATTAATTTTCAATAAAATAACACAGGCCTCATGTACAAAGACTTTGGTGGATTTCCTATTAAAACATGGCGTACGCTTAAATCAACAAAACTGTAACTGTATGAAACTGCGTAGGCACGAATACAAGCACACTTCCTTTGTACATCCCAATCAACGTGGAACTGAGCGCACGAGGGAATACTGAACTCCTCCCTCAACACACCTCCATTTAAATATGCAAATACATTTAAATCTGCCCTGCACCTGAGGAATCTCCTCTGCACTAACTTGAAGCATGTCGCAGGAAAAAGAGGAACTTCACAAAATGTGAGTTGGAGACGCTTCTAAATGAGGTAGAGGCTCATAAAACATTAGTTTGGCAGGCTGTCCTTTGGCATTAGCTCCAAGTGCAGGAGGAGTGAGTGGGACAATGTGTGTTAAGCTCTAAATGCTGTGGGGTCAGATAAGTGCACCCCACAGAAATTAAGAAAAAATGGTCAGACATCAAGGTGGATGTGAAACGGAGAACGACCGCCCATCGTTACTTACATGGACTACACTGTTAATGAACATGACTGGAGAAAAGTATGGTTATCAGCTGCCCGTACACACACAGCTGTTGACCATACAGGGGGTCCTAGCAATATGGGCATTCCAGAGGAAGCTGGCATGGCTCGGCTCAGGGTGGACTGTCACAGTCCCGATGGTCTGCCAGCTTCCTCTGGAATGCCCATATTGCTAGGACCCCCTGCATGGTCAACAGCTCTATGTGTACGGGCAGCACATGACTCCTCGCTGTGTCACTCTTCAAGACCAGCTGCAGCTCCAAGCACAGTTCCAAAAAGGTTGACCTTGGAAGCCTAAAATGGCTGAAGAGCCAGTCGTCATCGTGGTCCAGAAAATCCTCTCAGACTTTAAATGCAAGCTCTTTGTGTATTGCGCTATTTGCTATGTCTTCTAATAACCTATTGTTGCTAAAGACAACTTCTGCTCCACTTAGTGCATGCTTTTATATCCACTCATCTAATTGCAGACATTTGGATGTATTAATTGATCATCGTGTGAGTCTGGTACATACAGTAATAGTTTTCACATCATTAGTTTCCCAGTATCATCTCAAGAGTCGCCATTGGATCAATAACCACAGAAATGTGTGCACACCAGCCATGAAGTTGGCGTGAGGCTGCACACATTTCCACGATCATTTCATTCTTGAAACGTCTGAAGTTTTGCATGAAAAAGGTGTACGCCAAGTTTACGCGCCCTTTGTACATGAGGCCTCAGATGTTTTTATACAGGAGAGGGTAACTTTTGATTTAGGCACAAAACAAACAACTAACAGCATGGCTGCATGTTACTTTGCACTGTGTTTATATCTGCTTTGCTTTAAGAAAGATAACCAACGTAACAAATGATGCGATTGAACCTGAAAGAGAAACAAGAATAAACCACCTGTGTCTAAACTGCAAATAATAAATATCTTAAGTTTTTATGAATCAAACTGTTCATTTCTCATGAGTGTTGGTCAAATGATAGTTTAAGGAAACACTGGAATAAATCATTAAAGTTGGGGTGACCACATCGATGAAGGTAAAACCTGACCTGGACCTTTTCTGACAATTTCCCAAGTGTAAAGTCTGAGCTCACATCGCTGTTGTAAACTGGCAGGATGAATACTGACAATTCTCTGAGTTTTTGAAGACAATTGAAGTTTTTACAGCAATCCCAAAAATTACTAAACAGAAAGAAGCAGTTAAATCTCTACGTCTCCTAAAATCAGCAGCAAGGATGCAGCTCCACTGATATTTCAAAAGATTTCAGAACATCTCATCAACGTGAACAAAATACAATAGTGAGACCAGCTATGTTGTATAGTCTGGAGACAGTGGCACTGACAAAAAGACAGAAATGGAAGTAGCAGAAATGAAGATGCTGAGGTTCTCCTTAGGAGTGACAAGGATGGATAAGATCAGGAATGAGATCATC
>JARVGV010000001.1:53827942-53847844 GCA_031762435.1 Hypsolebias longignatus
AAATAAATCTAACACAAAGATGGTGACAATTTAATGATTTTACTTCAACTTTTAATTTGCTGGCAAAGTCTGAAGACACTTTTTTTTTTGGGCCGATTCATCGATTAATCGATAAAATATCGGCCGATTCTTCGGTTTTTGAATTAATCGTTAGTTGCAGCCCTAGTTTGATGTACTACAAAGCAACTGGAAGCCACAGGGAAAAGGTTTCATCGCAGACAATCATTGTCAGTTGCGTTAGAAACCTGACGGGCCGTGGATTATCTGTTAATGACAAAACCTTAGTGCAGCAATGAAAGTCAAGTCTGACAATAAAAAAGAAGACGCAAGCATCTATAGAGTATTTATTGTACCTATGGCACTACATCAACCCTCCTCATCAGCAGTGAATTTGACACAGACATAATTATAAAGGCACTACTCAGAGCACAAGAGGAAACTCCTACAGTTTGGACTGAATGCTTATTTGTTTAACTCTTGGAAGGTCCTTTAAGTGTTTGTTAGGGCAGGGGTTCTCAAACTTTTTGGGTTCAGGGACCCTTACAGGGGAGAAAACAAATAATATTAAATATAATTTAATGCCATTTGTACCCTTTAATGGTATGGAAACATTTTTGTAATGTTTCCTTACCATTACCTAAGGAGGGCACCCTGCCCTGTCAACAGAACCGTGCACCCCACCTCGAAATAAAAAAAGGCATGTTCCTACAATCAGAAGACCTGAAAGGATTTAAAAAAAATTCTAGTCCAGAGTTTTGTGGAGACCATCCAGTCCATGGGACCCTCCAGCTTAGACAGCTGAAAGTGAAGCCTTGTTTTTGGTCTAACTCACACGTGTAATCTCTGGATAAGAGAAGTTATGTGTCATATTCACTGGGAAGAGATTAGATACACTGTGAGGGGATCTGTGGAAACATTCTGGGACACTTGGTGACCATTTCTGGCTTATATTGAAAGTGTGTTAGTGCCTGTCTAAATGCACGAGTGCCTGTTTAAGAGCAATGTGGAATGGGAGGGGTAGGGTGGGGAGTTTTTTTTTGTTATATGTGTTTTTATGTGTTATTAATTTAAAAAATAAAGACCAATTAAAAAGACTTGCAGCCCTGGCGTCAGATGTTCTGTGTCGTGGAGCGTCTGATTCTTCAGAATGAATGCATGTGGAACTGCTTATTGTACTAAATGCTGACTTGTGCATATTGCAAGTGTGTTTTTGCTCTTTACATCCAAACTAAAATTATTTTGTTGGACAAGATAAGAAGCAGAACTCTGCAGCAATATGTATAAACCACGTCCGGCCATTATAATGGATTTCCCCCTAAGGATCAACAGAGGGTAGTAATGTTACTGTGAGGTTATGGGAGCATCTGAAAAAATTCTGACCAAAAAAATAAATAAATAAAAGTTTAAGTATTTTTAGGCTTCTTTGTTTACTGACAGCACAAAAACAAAACAAAAACAACAAAGTAAAAACAAGGACCAGAATAAATGTCTGATTTTTCCCCATAAGATCGTCTACGGTTGAATTAGTTGGACTGTCTGCGTCTGATAACTCGCAGCAGTCTCAGCAACAGTGTTGATTGAAAAACATCTGCACTGACCCACATCAGCATGCTTGTTAAATCCACCAGCTGATGTGTGTGGAAAATGTGGAGCAGAAGCCAGAGGCTTCGTTTGCTCGTTATGAAAACTGTTTGCTAGTTTTACATTTGGCAGCTGCTGGTTTATTTTCTTGTAAAATCTTATTTCAAGTGTCCATGTCAATTAATTTCTATAGCACATAAAAACAACAAAAGCTGACCAAAGTTCTTTACAGTTAAGTCAGATAATAAAAAGAGTAAAAATACATCTTGTGCCACTCAGAAAACATCAAGTTAACAATAAAATACAACACACAAACAGTAAAAGAAAGTGCATTATAACAGTATGAAGCAACATTATTTACATGTTTTGCAATTTTTTTGGGAGGGGCTTAATTATTTTTTCATGTTGGCTGAGTCCGTATTTAAAATTCAGAACCGATGGTTGAAGCAGCACAGAAGTAAAAGTCGTTCTCTGGGGTTAATTACAGCACAATAAACTCTGACCCTCGTCTCATAATAAATATTTTACTTAAATATACCGGTACTTTCACTGTTTCTACTCATTTGGCATTTGATTTGTATGACATTGTTTTATTCACTAAAACTGTTGCTAAATTAAACAAGACACAGGTCCTGGCTGAGCACAAAAACAACAGGGGTGTCAGGAGTCTTTGAAAAGAAAGTGGAAAATGTCCCTTAAAAACAACTCAAACACAAAAACTACATCAGTGTTGGTCGATCTATTCGGTCAATCGCTGAACGTTTGTGTAAAGATCAAGACTCTGATTTAAATGATCTGAACGACGTAAAACTCAGCTGTGAGAGTTACTGTGGAGCTTACCGAGGATGTTCTCGTGTCTCATCAGGACCGTCTGGTAGATCTCAGTCTCACGGAACCAGCTGGTCTCCTCGCGAGTGAAGAAAACTTTGACGGCCACCTTCTCGCCTCTCCAGCGGCCCAACCACACCTCGCCGTAGCGACCTTTTCCGATCTGACGAACCATCTGGATCTGCTTGGCGATGGTCCTCTGCACCTGAAGGAAACGAACACATGAACCTTTACGTCTAATCATCCACAGTGCGTCCCGAAAGTTTTCACAGCTTCACCTGTTCCACATTTTGTCATGTTACTGCCTTATTCCTAATTCCAAAGCCTTATTGGTTTGCAACATTTACGTAAATATTCAAAGCTGGTTTCTGGGATTTCCACAGCAGACTGGTTTGAAACACGTCAACAAGGTGCTATTTCAAACTTTAGATCTTATCAGCAGGCCTCAGACTGATCAAGTTGTTTGATTAAGGATGAAACGTTTCTTCCAAAAAGAAACCATCTAGATGACACGATTCAACTTTTTTTGTGATGCACAACTTTTGCTTGATACTTTGTTGATCCACTTTGGGCACCAATCACGGCCTCAAGTCTTTTTGAATATGATGCCTCAAGCTGAGCAAACCTATCTTTAGGCAGTTTGTCCCATTCTTCTGTGCAGTACTTCTAAATAGGAGTGCAGAAAAAAATGGTTGCACTGAAGTATCTAGTTAGATTCCTAGTCCTGGCTATTCTGAATGGATTCTAAAGGCCCATAAATAAATTCTACAATGCACTATGGTAGGCTGAAGTCTTTGTTTACTTTGATTTTTATATACTGTATTTTGAATTATTTGTCTGTGATGGACTTGAAACCTGCCCAGAGTGTCTCCCACCTCGTGCACAGTGATGGCTGGATATTGGCACCAGTGACCCCCATGACTCAAAAATGAAGAAGTGGGTAAAGATAATGGATGGATGAATTATTTGTTTCTAGATTTGTATTTATTTTAGAAAAAGCCATGCAGCTAAGTTAACCCACTGGCAATTTGTTACAGAATTTTATGCACTCCTAAATTTGATTTTGAATTTGGTATAAATAAAAAATGATGCAAAAATATTTTAAAATTTCTATTTGTTTAGATTTTTGTTTAATCTTTTCATCTTGTCAGTTACATAATTTAAACAAAATTTGACCATTTCAATAGAAAAATAGTTTCTAAATTGAACCATGACAAAAATAAAAATCAGAACAGAATCGAAATACACTAAGAGCTGCGCCCCTGCTTCTCAAGCTCCATCAGGTTGGATGGGAGACGTCTGTGCAGACATTTTCAGATTTCTCCAGAGATGTTCAATCTGATTCAAGTCTGGACTCTGGCTCGGCCCCTCTAGGACCTTCACAGAGTGGTCCTGAAGCCACTCTTTGAGATCTTGTCCATGTGCTTTGGGTTGCTGTCCTGCTGAAAGATGAACCATCGCTCCAGTCTGAGGTCAAGAGTCCTCTGGAGCAGATTCTCATCCAGGATGTCTCCACATTGCTGCATTCATCTTTCCCTCTATCCTGACTGGTCTGCCAGTTTATGCTGTTGAAGAACATCTCCATACCATGATGCTGCCACCACCATGCTTCACAGTAGGGATGGTATTGTCTGGTGATGAGCGGTGCTTGGTTTCCTTCAAACATGGCGCCTGGCGGTCACACAAAGAGTTAATCTTTGTCTCAACAGACCAGAGAATTTAGTTTCTCGTGGTCTGAGTCGTGCTGGATCAAGAAGGATGTATTAACACTGTCTTGTCCACAAAGCAGTCATCTCACCTCGATAAAAGCAGATCTGGTTTGCACAACACTCTTCAGGATGATCCAGGAATATGGAGATGTCAGCCCCTCTGAACAAAACCAGCCTGCACAGGCTGGACCTGACAGGATATCAGCACAATTCTGATAATAGTGGAGTATCGCCATGACGTTGTGGGGCTTTACGGTCGTGGGTCCTCAGATGTAGACCTCTGAGATCTGTCAATCAGGAGGTCTTTGTCCATTTTCAATAGTTCTTTGTATTTTGGAGATGGTTGCCAGGGTATTTGAGCATGGTGTCTGTGGGACGTTTAGTACTCAGATGTTGGAGCGCCTCCATTGCTCCTTCCACATCAAGACATTTCTCCTACAAATTGTTGACTTTTATCATGAGTTTCTCTACTTTTGTTAGAAGCGAGGACACGTCATCCAAGCATGACAAGAACCCTTGCTCCACATGTGACACTGTCGTTTTCATCGTCTCTATGACAGAGTAAATCACCATGGTGTTGCTAGCTCTGTTTCTACTGCCCGCAGCTCAGATTTGATGTTTCTGAAATGTTCAGCCAGAGCAGTCTTCAGTTCAGACCTGAGCACCAGAGCGATTTCCACTTTCCAACAATGCAAGGACCTCCACCTTCAGGTCTGCAGTTTCCATTTGGTCACCACACACAGGTGTGTTAGTGCTACACCTGGACAGACAGATGCGGAGGCGCCTCCGGTGAACTTGAATTTCTGCAAATTACTCACCATTGGCAGTGCGACGTTGCAGTAAACAATAACTTGAAGTAGAAAATTGTTAACTCAAAGTGGTGTTTCTTAATTTTCTGTTGATGTAAGGTGCTTAAAAATAACTTGTCACAGTTTTCAGCAGAGCGTGTGCTGTCTACTCCGTTGCCTGCTCACAAGCATCCCCAGTTTTCAGACTTTTTGCAGTTCAAAGTTTCTCTTTAGACTTTGGCTACTTAAACAATGTTTTAGTCACAGGTCAGATTTAAAATACAATCAGATTTTATTGTCCATTTCTAGCAGCAAATGCCAGGAAAATGTTGTATATTAACTAGGTACAACTGCAGATGAGTGTCATGTGTGGTTCCTACCAGCAGGGGGAGCCCTGAGCCACTGCCGGAGCTCTGAGACTGATGAATGAGATCTTTGAGCGATTCTCCTCCTCGGATAAAGACTTCCTGTTCCACGTCTTTAGGATACCGCTCACGTTCAGACTGCCACTTATATCTGTTAAACACACACACACGAGCGTGCACACACATAGTTACTGCTTCATGTTTCTCACTGTCCATGAGGTGAGCTTTTTTTCAACACCTGCAGTTTGGTTAATTTGATCAAGAATCAAAACAGGAATAATTAAAGGTTTAGTTTTTTTCAGTTATAAAACAATCACACTGAGCATTTTTGTTGCCAAACCCAAAATATATCTGAGATCTGGTTTAGAACTGTCTGGTCTTTTTATTTCCCCCAAACTGTCAGAACCTAAATATTGTAGGTTCCAGATGTTCTTGATGTCTGAACCACACTGAAAAATGTTGTATGGAAACAGATGCCTGCAGGTGACTTTAGTTTGGAGCCGTTGGTCAGAAAAATCAAAACAGGTCAAAACCACAGCCTGACCAGACCCAGACCTGTACCCACTTCTGATGTGTGACTCAAACCTGGTCCTGATGTTTACCACACACCCAGTCCTGATGTTTGACCACGTCCCAGTCTAAATGTGAGAATTACAGAAAAAAATAAAGTTTCCTGGAGCTTCATTTTGCAGGACTCTGGCTACTGAAGCCTGAGCACATGACGTGGAAGTTCCTGTTCATTAAAAGTTAAAAAAGCTGGATTTCTGTGAAATCAACATTTAAGGAATGTTTCCATTAAAACTAGAGTTACTGGACAGAAAACAAAGATTAGAAACAGCTGCAGGCTGACTGGACATGATGCAACAATCAGAGGAAATAAACTGACAACATTTTTAAGGTTTAAAGTTTTACAGAAATGGATTGTTTGATATTTGGTTATTAAAAAAAAAATACTGTCAGAAAATACTGATCAATGGATGACTAGGAGCATTTATAGGTGATATATTGCAAGTCATGTTTCTGATTTCCAAAATGTTTAAATAAATAAAAACTTCACCAAACTTACTCAAGCTATATGAAATCTGAACGTGAGTGAGCAAATAATTTGGCTTGAGAATAATTAAAAACCTTTCTTTAGAAGTTATAGTTTTACATTCCATTCCCATTTTCCAGATTATAACTGATCTTTGGGCATTTATTCATAAATATAAAATAATGTTTGATAAATCTGTAAACTCAAAATGTATCTGTTTATACAACTTTCTACCTGAAATAAACATGCAGCAGCTTTTTTTTCCAGACTGAAGTGTTTGTGCAGGTAAGAGCGTGTTCAGGTGTGCTCCTACCTGTAGTAGAAGACAATGGTGATGCAGACCAGAGTGCAGCAGCAGACGGTTATGGAGATGAGGAAGGCTAGCCAGTGGGAGCTGCTCTCTGCAGAAACAAGCTGAGGTTAGTTAAACCTGTGGCTCAGCACTCACCTGAACTGCTCTCAGATCAGCTTACCGGGAAGCCGCGGCGGCAGGGTGGGCCTCAGGCCTTCGTTACAGAAATGTGTGTCGCAGCACTCGATTGTTCTCCTGGTCTGAGCGTTGGGAGAGTCCTGTCAATCAAACCAGTCATCCAATCAGAGAGCAGAATGAAACTGACTGGATCAACAACAGAATTTAAAATAATGAAAACACCTCCCAGAACAAACAACCCATAACAATGACAAAGAGATCTAATTAATTATTAATTATAACAAACTAGAAACAGAATTCCAAAAGTTTCTAAAAGAAAAAAATACAGTACAGGTAGTCCCCGGTTTACGGCTGAGATCCGTTCTAACAGCTCAGCCGTATACGATTTAGCTTTAAACCGGATCCGCCCGTATCCGCGGATTTTCGGCCGTAAACGAAACCCGGAAGTAAAACCGCGATCGAAAACGTCTTTTTAAACACGTTTTTTCAATGTAAAACAACTTCGAACGGCCGTATTAATGATTCTAAATGAGTTTCCAAGCAGTTAGTTGACAAAAAACCCCACAAAAAAACGAAAAAAATATAAAATGCTGCATAAAAAAGGCAACGAACGGCGCGATGACGTCACTAAGGGTGGAGCCGTAAATGCGAAACGCTGTAAACCAAGAACGCCGTAAACCAAGGACCACCTGTATATATTTTTTAATTAAACTTCTAAATGTAGCAGAAGTTGTTCTGGCTTCACAGCAAGAACTACAGCAGCTCAGCCCGTGGGTCTTTCAGGAACTGAGAGCTCAGAGTTTCCTCGAGCTGAAAGTTGAAGCAGAGTTTATGGATAAACTCAAAGTTTGTGAAACCCCCTCCAGATCTAATGCATTAACAGTTTTCAAGACTTCACTCAGGATTTTCTGCTTGTGCAGGTGATCAAACCTGAGTGTGTGACTTCAGCATACCTTGCACTGGAAGTGGGAGCCTTCGTACTTCATGCAGCCGGAGGTGAGCAGAACATCTCCATGCTCGTCTTCCTCGATGATAGCGAAGCACTGACCATTGGTCCTGAAGACACATTGACATCAACAAACCGCTTTAAATCAATAAATTATTAATAATTAGAACATAAAGTGGGATTCAGTCAACCTTTATTTATACAAGATGGTCTCATTGAGCCTCGAGGACTCATTTACAAGAGACCTGCTTCAAACAAAGAGTGATGACAACAGTAGTCAATCATAAAAGAAGGCATACAATTTAAGAAAAAAAAAATGAAACAACAGCTACATTATAAGGTGATGTAGAATATTAAAAATAGGAATATGTCTGTGTTGGTTTTTGCCATAAACTTTAATATTTGAAGCCACTTCTAGAGGTCAAGGTTGAGAGCTTCGTTTTTTTTTTGTTTTTTTTTGCAAGTTAAAACGATATTGGGATAAATTTAATTGAGATAAATGGATACTGGGAACATACAAATCCAATTTTTTTTAATCAAATGTACTGAAATTCTGGGACCTTGTAAAATTCAAAACTATCCAATTTATGTTCAAGTAAGAAACAACCAAAAAGAGTTTTTGTATATCAGTGCATGGAGTAGATCTATGGAATGGATTAAATGATGAGCTCAAACAACGTTCAAATATAAACCAGCTTAAAAGCAGTGTAAAAATGTGCTTATTGGAAAATATGTTGTATAGGATGGGTGTCTCAAATAACAAAAATGCTATTGATATTAATAATGTGTAAATAATTGTACATTCAGTGATGAGAATGAGGTTTAAGCATCATTTAATGTGGGGAGTATTAGAAGGTATATTTGGTGTGGAGAGACTAAAATGATTGTGTGTGTGTGTGTGTGTGTGTGTGTGTTTATTTTCTACCTGCTCGTTTTCCAACAAATTGTGTAAAATTGCATGTCATTGTGCACGACTGTATTATTTTTTTGTTTTTCTTTTTTCTTTTTACTTTTTATTGTCTGTTTGAAATAAACAAATAAATTATTATTTAAAGTGAGTAATATTTACAACAAAACTCCCAAAACCCAAAAGGAAGAGCTGAAAGGCTTTTCATTTGATAAAACACACAGCCTTTTGTCATCAGTGAAAGGAAAACATGACAGCAGGTTTTTGACGTTGCCACTCAAAAAATATTTTATAAACAACTAACTTTCACCAAATTTTCCCTAAAATTACAAAGTGTTCATTCTGGATTAAACAGAAAAATAAACATAGATTGTCAAATTTTCTGGAGTCAGAATAATGTGCAAAATGTATCCACCGGTAAACGTTAGTCCTCAGGACTCAAACTACTGCGAGAGTAAACCAGAGCTTAGAGCAAATCATCATTACTACAATACACTAAAGAACTGACATTTGTAGATATTTATGACAAACTACAAACACTTGAAACTGACATGCTTACAGAGGTTTAGTCGAGAAAACAGAGACACATCTTTGTTATAGTCTGGAGCGTGCACATATTCATCTTTTAGTGTTGACGTGTACTTCCAAGACAAAGCAGCAGAAACATCCAGTCTCACCAAGAGACACTCAAACAGTGCTTTCACCTGCAGCCTCTCACTGCTTGCACACGGGCGCACATCACAAAGCACGACCCGCTCTGCTCTGACTGGGTCAAACTTGGACTGTGGTTCGCTTTATCTTTTGAAAGCAGCATCAGTTTAGTTCCTGTATTATAATTAGACTGGATGTTTTATGTTTTTCCCTTTCTGGTTTTACAGATGACAGAACTCCATCCTGGACATGTTCAAAATGAAGATGTTGAGGGGACTGAACTATAACCCCTGCACAAATTATGTTTTTTGATCAATAACATTAAACACAGTTTGTTTTTTTTTAGTAGGGGGCGTGGAGCAACAACCTCTCACAGAAAACATAAACGCAAATTTAAAAAAAGACTGAATTAAATTAATGAGTGTGTCACAGCGGGGCAGTAGAAGCCTCACACAGAAGGTTGCAGGTTCAACTCCATCTGTGTGGAGTCTACATGTTCTCCCTGTGTTCTCCTGGTACTCCCAAGTTTGTCCCCCAGACTAAAACCCATGTTAGGTCCAGCAGTAACTCTTAAGTGCCCCTAGGCGTGAGAGAATATTTGTCTTGTTTGTCCTGTGTCCAGCATGTACCCTTGAAGACCCAAAAAGGAGAAAGTGGTTAAAAGAAAAAGGACAGATGGATGGATAAAACAATATCTGTGGTAGCATTAAAAATAAAACAATTTATGAATGGAGTACACATCTGTAGCAGAGTACACAGATTAATCTGATGTCCATACCACAACCAACCACACATGAGACTGCTGATTTGGAAAATTGACTAAATAGTCAGACTAAATCAAAGTCCTGTTTTTAAAATGTACCGTACTTGCCGCCCTATAAGTCGCATTGTCCAATTATGTCCAATAATTTGGTATTTTGCTTCTAAACTAAATTCAAATGAATGTTTTGTGTGTATGAGGTTGTAAAGCTGTCCCATCTGCACTGTGCAGGTAAAATCTCAGATATATTCAGGGAAACTGGAATATGAGCTTAAATGTGCAACAAAAACTCCAGAGAGGTGGAAACATCAACAGTTAAAGCTGTACCTTCTCCAGATCTTCATTTTTATGATTACAACATTTGATCAGACACAAACTTCAATGTTCTGGTTCTCACAGTAAAATAAGTTGAGTGAAAAAGATGAAACATCCCATCATGCATCAAAGTTCATGCTCAATACTCCAGGTAAAAAAAAAAAATTAAAAAAAAAATCCAACAAAGTTCAGTCAGGTCATCTGGATGGTTTCTTTTGTTGTTGAGATGTTTCTTCCTTCATCCAAAGGACTTCTCCAGTCTGAGGGGCCACAACAAACCAACAAGCGGCACATTCAAGAGTTCACAATAACACAGTGCATGTGAGTGTGCTGCTTGTGGGACTGAGTTTGTTGCGGCTCCTTGGACTAACAAAGTCCTTTGGATGAAGGAACATCTCAACAACTAAACAAACCATCCAGATGAACTGACTGAACGTTGTTGGATCCATCATGTATCTCCAGGATGGGACGGGGTTGTTGGACTCACTGGCAGGTGTTGTTGGTGGCATCATCAGGGCAGTGTCCCGAGCAGTAGCAGCTCAGGAATCGAGGTAAGTCCTCAGGTGCAATGGTTGAGTCCTCACCGGTCCGCCGGGCCTCAGGTTTCCCACTCTCCCCCAGTAAAACATGGTCTGGGTTCTGCCCTGCAGCTGGAAGGAAACAAAATGGAGTCAGGACCAGAGAAACAGCTTGTTACAGACACTGGACACCCAACGAGAGACAGTGCAGAACACTTAAAACACGCCTGACGAGAAACAGATCGTCTTCCAAATGTTCCCATCATCGTTTTTATTAACCAAGAGTGCATGTCTGTAAAACGCCAAATCATTTTCAGTTTACAGTTTCTGCAGACTTCTGAACTTTTCTTTAAATGTCTGTTGTGGAGCAGAAGCTGCTCTGTTAGGAGTCGCCCAAAGAGTCCAAAAAGTATGAAGACAGGCTCCTGCAGGAGGTGAAACATTCCTCCTTTATCAGCTGACGACAGGCTGCGTGGAGGCAGAGCAGAGGAGGAGGAGGAGGTGATGAAGGAGAGCAACGTGGGGGTGGGTGGGTAAAATTCACATCATCCAAATACACAAGACGCCGTCAATCCTTAAAATCACGACTCATTTAAATCAACATTTTCTTTCATTTGATAATAAAACTAAAACCAAAAGATTTATTGGACAATAAGTTGAATACAAATACAGTGAAAACACTGTTTATCTCCTGCTTCAATTCTTTATTAGTTTATAACAAAACCTGCAGAACTTCTTTAAACTTGTGTTCATCTTTCCTTTTTCACACATCTGTAAATGTTTCATTCCTTCCTCCGCTCCAGACGTGTTGTAGGCTTTCATGTCTGGACAAGAACTGTGTGGCCGACGCTTTGAACCGCCCTGTTACCGTGGCAACGGGCTCTTGGCCCGCCCGTCTCCTCGGCTGAGGTTTTCCCCTCAGACTGAAACTCATCGTGTGAGTCACACTGAGCTTGTTCCCATCAAAACAACAAACATGTGAAGTTGTATAAATGTTTCCACTTACTGGTGCTCAATTAATAATCATACTTTAGGCAAAAAAACTGGATGACGCTGCACATTTTACATTGTTTTTTTTATGTTTAATCTCTATATGTTTGAATATTTAATAGAATAATTGGATTAAAATTAAATGTTTTTTTAAGAGTGCTGTTAAAGTCAGGGTTTTCAATTTTTTTTATTACATTTCAGTAAAATAGAGAAAAATGACCGTTTTCAACCCCTGAATTAAGATTTGAAACTAGTGATGCTCATGGTTTATACCTAGAATATTTCAAGTCTCTCTAAATTGTTTGATTTTGGAGGATTACCGTACTTTTAAAAGTTTTAGTGAATCATCTCAGGAGATCACCTGCAACATAAACTTCCAGTGAAATGCAGATTTATACTCTGCAAAACATCAAGATATTTGTTCTCACTGATGCAGCTCTGTCATAAATATTACATCTTACATGATCCCCAAGAACTGGTTCTGTACACAAGGTTTTAACTGAACTTTGTTTTAACAGAACTTTGTCCAAAAAAATCAAAACAACACACAAAAACACCCAACTTGAAGCTGCATTTTCTGCAATAACCAGCAGGGGGCAACAACCGTGACACACACAAAAAAAAGACTGGATCTAAATACAGTACTGTATTACCATAAAGAATCAGCTGGTGTATTTTCACTTAGTAGATGGTTAAATAATAAAATAAAATAAAATAAAATTCAGTTAAAGAAAACATTACTTTTTTTTTTTTTAATTCTGAAGACGACAATGGGAAATAAAAAAAATAAAAAAATCCATGTCCCTAGGTTTTGACACAACAGATCAGTCCAAAGACACATGTCCAATTTGTTTTTATCTGAAAAAATTTCCAATAATTTTATGGAGACGGTCATAAATTTAAATAAACATGTTTTCAGGCTGGAAGAAACAACAGAGTTCACTGTAGCTCAACATGCTGTACGTCCTGGTGACACTACAAACTGTTGAACTACCATACAGCCCATCAGATCTGCTGAAAGTCGTCTTAAAACCCACTTTCAAAGAAACTTGTAATCACCGAGGTTTGAAATAAAAACAAAACAACAACAACTAATAATAATAATAAATAATGTCATTAATTTCCTGTAAAGCTGAACATTCTGCCAAACAGCCCAAGGAAAAAGGCACAAACATGTTACAGGTTTTGATCGCTACAAGTCAAGAAAGCAATGAAAACCCTTAAGCAGGTACAAACCTACTAAAGTCTGAAAGAAAAACATACAGGTGGAGCAGAACCCCTAATGGTTTATAACAACAAACGTTTTTCTTAAAGGTTTTCCTTTGCAGTTGAAACCTGATACGAAAAAATTAAGACCGTTCTCGGTTCCAAAAACTCAGAGGGAGACATCTTCTACACCAGGCCTCAAATCAGAACACTTCCAAATGATTACGCTGAAGTTTAGAAATTAAAGGCGCCCACTTAGCCAGATCTAACGTTTAAACTAAGATGATCAAATGTTTCCAACAGGAAGTAGTGACCAGTCTCAGGTGTTCTGATTGGCTTGCATCCTGTGAGTGACAGCAAGTAGGAGGTCTGTTGCAGCTGAAAACGTCCTCCTTTTCAGTCCACATGTGTACCTAATTGTAGCATCAGTCAGAGTGGAGTCTGAGGTCTGGCAGAGAGCATGCTGGGAAGCACAAACGTATGACCCTAAAAGTTTCTGGTTGAAGTTTTAAATATTGCTCATAAGTCAATCAACATCTTAAACATCAACCAATATTTTACTTCTTTCTTATTCATGACGACCATTTTCATCTCATTATTAATGTAACCATCTCAAAGGCAATTCGTCTTAAAGTGAATATGATTACTAAGGATTTCCTCAAGATAATGATGTTTCATGACCCACCGTGGGACGCCAGCCCCAACTGTTCTAAACAACCAACGTGACTTTTTGAAAATGGCACATACAAACTCCTATAAGCTCAGTAAGCTGTCAATGAAATTAAAAAATAAATAAAAACACAGATGCTGGCCATAATCTGAAGCATCAAGAATGTAACCATGGAAACCAGACTGTCAAGAGAAAATATAGAAAATATTAGACAGCTGTTGGCTAGTTGGAAATGATGCAACAATTTCTAGGGAAAAAGTGAAGAAATTAGTTTTTGAGTCTGAGTTTAATTGAACTGGATTGTTGATGTTATGTTGGGATGATAATGATCAGGAACCGGATGATTTAAGTCATTTTAGTTTAGATAAACCAATTCATATACAACACCTGTGTAGCCAGAACATGCAGATCAATCTGCTGACTGTGTTAAGTGTAAATTTAAAACGTGATAAAATGCCTAACTTCCGGGTGATAATTATTTGTGGTTACGGTACGACTGTGACGCTTGGCGAGCAGCAGACTGAACTCAGCTCTGTGGCGTCTCCAGAGTCTCTCTGGTGTTTGTCGATCTGAGGACTCGGATCAGAAGCAGCTGTTCTCTCGTTACCTGCGCTCATCACTTCTGTGGGTCGATGTGAGAGGACAAAACATCCTGATATTCATCTGAGCTGCGTTTTCATCGTTACCTGATCGGTGTTCTCACACAGCGTCCTGCTCGTCCCTCACACCTGACTTTATGTCACAGCTGAAGCTTTGTGAAGTAAACTGCAACTCAGAATTAAAGTACAGTACTCTACAGCTTTTATCAACTTACTACTAAATACTTTTCTAACTTTTAATTTTAGATACCGTTTTATTTATGTGGCAACAATGAAATGACACTCTGAATTAAAACATCCTTGATTACAGGGTTTTGTAGATCAAGTTTGGTATTTTAACACAGAGTTGTTTTTTCAGGTGGATCTTTAAAATAAAAAAGGATGAAGTGAAAGTTGTTTACATCCTGAGCCTAACTGCTAAACTTTAAGCACTAAACTAAGATGTTTTAACTAGACTGAGGCCACCCATTAAAGAAAAGAGACGAGCTAAAATACTAAATGTGAACCATGTCTGCATTAAACTCATCCCTCTCCTCCCGTTTGTTATCCACTTTTACAACCCGAAGCTCGTCCAATAAAGCACCTCCCTCTAATTCACCGGCTTACTGAAGGGATGTTTACTGTACTGACTCAACGTTACCATGGCAACAGCTGAAAGCTTCTCAGTGAGGTAATTAACAAGCTCGTTAAAACCTTTAAGCATCAGACGGAGCAGAGCAGAGCTGCCTGGTGAGACAAGATGTTACGGCTCAGTCTGTTTTTTAAGCGTAACAAGTGTTGAATATAAAATACGCAGAGATGAACAGATAATAAATGTTTGTATCTTCTTTAGCTAATTATTTTTAAGTGAAATCTCTATTGTCACATCATTACATTAAATGTGTTTAAAAAATTCCCTTCACCTGAAATTTAGAGGCAGGTGATGTGAAAGTAAATTAAAACAATTTATCAAAATCTATTAATTTTTATTAATTTTAATTATTTAGTTATCAAATGTATTTATTCAAAATGAAAAATGACATTTTAACACGTTTTAAGCATAAAAACGCTAACAAGTTGCTTTGAGCTTCCACTATTAGAATATTATGTGGATAGTTTTCTGTAAAACTACTTATGTAGGTGAATAACTCCTTCATTCCTAAACACAAGAGGGTTTTAGTGTCTTTTTCCATATTTAAAGTTCACGTGGTCACACGCTGCGTCCCTCATCCAGTTCATCCCCACAGAAATGATTCATCTTCTAGCGCAGCTGGAGTTTCGCTGCACAGTCCACAGAGAAGAAATAAACTCAGCTTCAAAGAGAAAATTTGTCTCCAGAGGGAATGAAGGATATTTCCGAAGAACAATGGCTGTTTGGAGCGTTTAGCGCTGCCGACAGCTCGAACTGTGCCATACAGGAAATGGTTTATGGGTTGAGAGGAAGTGAGAGCGGCAACAATCAGTTCAACAGCTTCCTGCAGGCGGCGGAACAGTGAGTGGACGAAAGGGAGAGTTTATAAGAGCTGAAAAACTCATTTAATCAAACGAGGAGACTAAAATGTGACTGAAAATCTTGATTCCTTTGAACAATATTTAAAAATCTGTTTAATTAAAACACACACACTGAACGCAGAGTTTCTGTAGCTTTGTTGTTTTCCAGAGCTAAACAGTTTTAAACCTTACAGCTGCATATTATAAAATCCTTTGTGTGTTAAACATAATTGAAGTGGTTTAATCCATTATTTCACAACTTTTGAAGAAGTTTCAGCTCTGATTCTTCTGATTTTAACGGAAGTTTCAACTGATCTTCTGCAGCCTCTCCTAATATTTCAGGATAAATAGATCAATAATAAATCACAGCTCTCTGAAACGGATCCTGCCTGTTTGATTTCTTTAGTTTTCTCTATAATAAAACTTTTACCATTTGTCTCGTGCAGAAATTAAACAGATAAGACAACAGAGTTTCTCCCTTTCCTCTGCAGATTACGGTGAGTGTCACAGGCGGTAACTCTGATATTCAGCAGGTTCTTATCAGCAGCTCGGTGTTTGGGACTCCACAATGGGAAACTAGAAGGTGACCTTTCTCATGTTCTGTTTCTCATAAACAAGTTGCCTCAAACTGAACCTGCCAATCAGACATGCAGAAAAACTTCAGCCGTGTAGGGATGAGGCAAGTTAAAATTATTAATTACATGTAGAATAAGGACGTTAAAAAAAAAAAAAAAAAAAAAAAACATTTTAAACACTTCGAAAAACATAAATACAGAGTTTTTTATTCTTTAAAATTTTGTTGAAAAGAAAAAAACATAAAAACTAACCAGCAGGTTTACGGTCATCCCTCACTATATCGCATTCACTTCTTGCGGCTTTGCTGTATATTTGTAGAGAAAATGAAGATACTAATTAAATATATGATTCAGATTTACTTCAGTTAAAGCTAAATTATATATAACTGTTTTTTCCTTCTTTAGATCATAAAACAATGATAAGAATTTCACTAAAACGGGACACTTTTTTTCTAAGGGTCGTTGGAGATCAAATTTCAGTAAATATTTGCCTAAACTATGGATGCATCAATCCACTTTTTTTTTTTTTTTACTTTCAATCCGAACCCGATACCTAAATCAGGATATCTGTTGATACTATTATGATACCGTTCCGATATCATCATTATTGATTTTATATGAGGCTGTAATAAACTCCTCTCTACAGGCAAGTACGATTTGTACAAATATATGCATGCATGTCCAAAAAGGCAACTTGAGATATGTGTAAGATCAGAAAAGGAAGTCAGAAAAACAGGAAACCTAACTTGGTTGACACTCGGTTGTATAGTTCAGGTAGTGCTGCAGTCTCTGCCAAGTGTCTACTGCTAAACTATACCTTGGCTGCAAGTATTCAATCAAGTTGCAAAATCCTGTTTTCTGCAACTGATAGCGGTTGGACATCAAGTACGATGAAGTTCAGCAACTTCTCTGTAATCACTTAAGCTTTCACGTGTCCAGCAGAAGTTTGCCTTGCTGTTGAACGACTCCACAAGTGATTTCTACCGGCTCCTTTCATCTTTCTCCCGCCTGGCTAAACAATCCTTGTGCTCTTTAATGTGGTGCTTTTTCAAATGTTTGGTTAAGTTTGTTGTATTTTAGGTTGCGACAGAGCTTCCTGCTCTTGGTAGAGCGGCTCTGCAGACATTGCACATTGCGGTCTCACAGTGTTTAGTGTAAAATACTTCCACACAGCGGCGGACATGTTCCGATGAAAAGTTGATTAGCTGTTAGCTACTGTGATGCTCAGTCTTCAATGCAGCTGGCTGCAAACTATGAAATGGATTTCCTGAATGTGAGGCGGGTCTTATTACTCTGGGAACATGAGCTACGCCTCCGTTCAGGAAATACATTCCATAATTTGAAGCCAACCTGCAGAGCAGCTGGCAGGGAATCACATGTGGAGACGTTTCAGCAGACACAGACATGCCTCATGGATAAGAAATCTCTGCTAAAGAGATTTCAAGAGGTGGATGAGATAATTTTCATCAATAAAAGTGTTGTCAGTTATATGTAAATGATATGAAATTCTTACCATCAGTTCTGAGCGGAAGCAGAAGTGCAGCAACCATCAGAGTCAAACAGGACAGAGCTGCCATTCTGCAGCGTAAAGCTGGCACTGAACAAGCCTCTGGACACGTTCTGGACTGAGAGGAGACACTTCGGTCCCGATTCAACTCTAATCCAAAGCAGGAGGAGCTGGATGGAGAGAGTTCTGATGGAAGAGCAGCAGGAGGTGACAGAATGAGCTCAAGGTTCTGATAGTGAAATCACAACAGGTCCACTTGAGTCTCACTGGTTCTTTGGGTCCAAAACCCTAGAAAAGAGTAAAAAAAATGCAAGATTTTAATAAAACTGAAAAAGGAGGTCCTTTTAAAAGACCAAATATACTGGTAGTTTTCCCAAATCTTTTCTTCCAATTTTAGATTTTTTTCCTTCAAACTTTCAAATGAGATGTTAAAAATAATAATAATAATAATAATAATAATAATAATAATAAAAATAGTAATAATAATAATAATAATAATAATAATAATAATAATAAAATAAATAAAAAAACGAACACAAACCATTTAAGAGATTAAACCCTCAGACATTAACTGGACATTCAGTTGAAAAACTGGTAATCTGACTCAAGGAAACATTTTACAACACACAGAACAGAAAGCCTCCTGGTTATTTCAGTGATTACCCCCAACAAGAAATGCTCTTTTGTCAATCAACAAACATCCTCACAGTTCAGTCAAGACTGACTCATAGACCAAAAAACTTTGATCTTCAATACATTCACAAAGCCTGTTGTTGCAACATTTACAATCAGCCGGCAGCTGTGCCTAATCTAATATTTCTGCTGGAAAATGAGCAAAAATGTTCCACGACAAGGCTCCATCCTACAGAGCTGATCAATCAGCTATTATATAAGAAACTTGGAACCTGGTTGATGAAGACCACTGAAGACTTCACCAATGAAAACCAAAAAAATTCAAGATGCTAGAAACAGACGAGACAACCTGATTGAATCATCTTTAGTTCCTGAATCCATTGTTTTTTTTACCTTGACCTCAATAAAAATACTAATCACTGCTAAAAACTTGAAGAGCTGTAGAACAGCTAGGGAGGGTGGAGAGAGGGGGAACGCTTCAACAAACAGGGAGTTTGGCTCCAGTTCCTCCTTCATCTTTAGCTTACTGTGACCCGATGACCCTTGCTGGTTAGGTGCTGGACTCCGACGATCCAATTAACCACAAAATTATTTGTTCAGGGATGTTCTGCAATTACCGGCGCTGGCCCTGCGCAACACTAATAACCACATGCCACAATTAGTGGGCGCCAAGAAGGATGGAGGAGGTAGGGAAGCATGAGTGTGTGTGAGCGCATTAGTGGTGATGTGTGGCCGGTGTCTGTCACTTTTCATTTGCCCGGGTGGGACAAAGAGGTCCGACCTGTGACCCACTTTTCACACATCTTTGGCTGATGAGACAAAGAACAAAGAATCTGTACAGGCCCGGCCCAGAGTACTAGTAACAAAACTTTTATGGGCCCCTTCGAGCTCGCTCGTACTGTACTCAGCCTCGATCCAGGCCTCTCTTCCAAGCAGCCTATTTTTCTTTTAAAGTGGACTTGATCAATAGTTCTCCAGACTTTCTGAAAGTCTAACAATTTTTTGGAGACTTTAGCTATTCTTTTCCCTCCTATTTAACAAATGTTTAGTTAAGATAAAATGAGGTTCTGATTTACATTTATTTCCAGAGTCCATTTAACGTAATTTTCAGGCTACAGAGTGCACCTGTCTCTAAGCCCCTCATACTAAATATAAGATAAATCATAATTTTTATACATAAAGAAGATGCTCCGGTTATTAAACCGCAGGCATTCACCTTTCATTGTCAGGTCCTGTGCTCAGTCAGCTCCAGCATAATGTGCAGCTTTCTTATTGTAGTAAAAGAATCAGCCACCAGATGGCGTTTCACTGAATATAGCTTGCTTTCAACACACGTTCAGACTGCATTTCATTCAACCTTTATTTAGGCAGGTTAATCTCATTGAGCCTCGAGGACTCATTTACAAGAGAGACCTGGCTAC
>JARVGV010000001.1:53924791-53937824 GCA_031762435.1 Hypsolebias longignatus
TGAATGTCCAGAGGACCAGACTTAGCTTTTTTAGATTTTTCTACCTGGATTATTGCGCATGCATCAGGGTCTTCTTCTTTTTTTTTTTTTTTTTGTTTTTTTTTTTGTTTTGTTTTGTTTTGTTTTTTTTTTCCTGATTTTACAGGTTTTCTCTTGTTCATAGCACTGCTTCATAACAAACTTACAAAACTGAATGAGGAAAGATTTGTGGTAATGAAACATAATTAAAATGATTGAAAATCCCATCATCATGAAGATAATAGCAATAAAGACCATGGACAGCAAACCATTACTTCACAGGTTCTTTTTCTTTTTCCTGTGAGAAAGAAAACCATTAAACTTAAATTTCGAGTTGTCACATGTTGATGCAGCTTCAAGTCACTGTGTTCCTGGTGTATTTTTGTTTATTTCCATCAATAAGATACGGATAAACTCCTCTTTGTAAATCTTCAGCTTGCCAAAGCTGCAAACTCTGATGTGTGAAGATGCTGAGCACAGAGATGGTTTGGGATAAAAGACAAGGAACAAACATCTGGATAGAAAAATTAACCCAAAGAGGAGAACCCCAAAATATAAAATAATATGGTACCACTTTACAATAAGGCTCCCCTTATAGATGCTAATAAATAAGTTATAGATAAATGACTAATTCCTGTATAAACACTTTATAAATCATTAATAATTGCTTATTATGCATTAATTAAGGGTGACGTAGCATAAATATTATGCATATAATATTGTACTTTAGCACAGCATTATAAGTATCTATAACTAATATTAAATCCTAAATAAAAATAGGTTTACAAATGCTTATTGTGCTTACAGGGTAGTTAGTCTGAAATATTGGATACAACAACTCTAGATGAAATATACAGGTGGCAGATTTGTCTCACTATTTGTCAAGAAATGGGTCAGTTTTGTCACTGTCACCCTTAATTAATGCATAATAAACAATTATTAATGATTTATAATGCATTTGTAGAGGAATTACCAGCAATAATGTATCTGTAAATGATTTATTAGCGTCTATAAGGGGAGCCTTATCATAAAGTGGTACTAATAAAATAAAATAAATAAAACCTCTTTGGATGCTGTTTTGCAGGTGAGAAGTCTGCTAGTCGATCTCTCTTTGTGAACATCATGTTCACAAAGTAGTTCTCTGCAGCTGGTGCCACAACACGTTAGCAGGGACTACATTTGACACCACGAGCACATGCTCTGGCAACGTCCTGTTGTGAAATGGCAACAGTCCACATTGGAAGTCAGCAGAGTCACCGGACTCCATAATTTCCTGTGTGAGAACAATTTGACACCACCGTGTTCACACGTTTGCTCTTGCTTGCTGTGTTGTACTTAAAACACCAAACGTGCGCGGTTAGGATTGGGAAAAATGTGCCAATTTGATTGTAAGACAATCTCTGCCAACTTTGGTGCAAACACTGCACACCCTCAATGGATCTGAGGAAAGCATGAGAATGAGACCTGGCTCACCGCTCCACAGTGACAACAGCTGAGTGCACGATACCGTGCAGTCTGGGGTTGTCACGGATGAAACATGACCACCTCAAAAGAATTAGATGGTTTTTATGATGATGGTCCTACGAGTCCCACTGTAGGTTTAATATCAGCTGTTGGAACGATTGTGATTGTGACGGAGCTTTAGGGTCACGCTAAGAAAAAAATAAAGACATAAAATTACGAGAATAAAGTCTTAATATTACGAGAATAAAGTAATAAAATACCTTTTTTTTTTCAGCTCTCGTGTTTTGTTTGTTTTTCCACCTGTCAATCAATTCAGTAGGCGTGTCAGCAAATGACCAATCCGAAGCTAAATGAGTCGTAATATTATCCAAACTCCAACACGATAAAGCAGAGTTTACCACATTTTAACTGTGGTAAAATGAAGAATGTTGAGCATCTTGTTAAGTTATTCTTTGGCACTGGTTTAACAAATCAGCAGATAGTTAATCTGTCAGCACATCAGATTATTATCAGTAACAGGACTTTGAACCTGTTACAGTAAGGTGTTACGCTCTGATGGGCTGCAGCAGCTCTGCAGGTAGTGAGCATTTAGCTTCAGATTGGTCATTTACTGACACACCTACTGGACTGATTGACAGGATGCATCATGGATCCAACACGTGGAAAAAATAAAATAAAATAAACGAGAGCTGCAAAAAAACATCTCGTATGACTTTATTCTCATAAATTAAGACTTTATTCGACTTTATTCTCATACTTTTATGGCTTTTACTTTTTTATTCTTAGTGTGGTAATGTAAATTTTTTCATGGCTTTTCATTTCCTCAAAATGTGATTAAGTTGTGTTAGCAGAAGCCTTTATTTAAAACTGCGGACTTGCAATTATGTAATTCCTTCTGTCTTGCTGCTTATGTTTGTTGTCCATTCATAAACTATCTCATGAACAAAATTTAGTTAAACTCAGATGGTTTTTAATGTAAATCTTAAACTCATTTGATGTAGGATGCTTATCAAACTTAAAAAAAAAAACTCCTACATGACAATAGCATGATCAGTTGTTCAAAATGTGAGCAGAAATTTACCCTACTCACTTTCTGAGCTCTAACAAAGATCTTGCAATATTACAACACAATGGGTATGACAATATTGCTAAATATGAGCAGAAACGCTTAAGTCTTAATCATTATTCTGAACAATATAGGTGTATTTTAAAAAAAACTGTGACTGTGCATCACATGATTTAGAAAGCATCATCACTTATTTCAAACGTGTCATATGTCCATGTCAATTTTTTATTATTTTAATTTTAACTGTGCCAAACAGTAAAAAAAAGAACCTGAAAAAATATAAAACCATAATATATAAACTTGCCCTCAGGATATTTGTTATGAGCAATACAAAAAGACACAGCAGCTGTTACTGTATTCATATTTATTGTTTACAGTCAAGAAACTTGTCTGATTTCTTCTATTTCTTTCTGTTGCGCAATACTGTTAATCTAATCTCAGAATCTTCCAAATGTGCAAATGCTGCACTCAAATTGTTCACTTATCACTATATAATGCATCATACAGAGCCATTTTATAACTATGTTCACATTTTAAATGCAAATTTTCATCCACTGTTGAGACCATTGTCACGTGTTAACAGTAAAATTAGTGTCGGTGGAAATACCCCATGCTACTTTGCAGTTTGGTCAAACAAGGCTAACGCTAACAATGCTAATCAACAGTTAAAATTCTGTTCAGCTTGTTTATTTTTATAATTTGCACATACTACAACTCTAAAGTTATCCATCCATCCATTCTGTTGGATAAATTAATTCCCCTTTCAGCATCTCATTAATCAAATAAGCCACTCGGAGGATGCAACAAGATCTTTTCAACCCAGTTTACTCCTTGCAATGGGGGCAGGGTTAATACACAGGCTTACACATACTTATAATAATTATCAAACAGAGAGGCAACTTCTGCTTTCCAGCTTACAGATGTGAAGGCATCAGAAGTTATCAGTTATGCAGACTCTTCTCTGAGTAGGCAAAAAGACTCAACAATTTAACATTAGTGAGTGATAACATCCGTGACCTTTACCTGAATTTGCCTGTCACATCATCTTTACCTGCTTCTTCCTTTTCGGGTCGCAGGGGTCAATGGTGTCCATATCCAGCAGTCGCTGTGGGAGAGGCGGGGGACACCCTGGACATGTCTCCAGTCCATGACAGAGACACATAGAGACAAATGAGACAAACGTTCACTCTCTCACTCACAACTAGAGACAATTTAGAGTTACCAGTTAAACCAACATGCATGTTTTTGGTCTATGGGCGGAAACCGGAGAAAACACACATATGCACAGAGAGAACATGAAACTACACCCAGAAAGGTGCTCAATTGGGATTCAATCCAGCAACCTTCTCACTGAAAGGCTACAGTGATGTCATCACACCTCACAGACTTTTTTATGCAGCATTTTATGTTTTTTCGGGTTTTTTTAGGGTATTTTGGTAGCTAACTGCTTGGAAACACATTAAAACAGCGTTCTGAGTGCGCAGTTACATTGAAAAAAACGTGTTTAAAAAGACGTGACCGATTGCCGTTTTAGTTTCGGTTTCGTTTCCGGCCGAAAATCCGCGTTTAACAGCCGCCACGGCGAGCAGTTCCGGTTTAAGTCTAAATCGGTTTCCAGCCAGGCTGGAAGAACGGATCTCGGCCGGAAACCGGGGGCTACCTGTAGTTGGGTTCACCTTGATGCACAGCATGGGCTCAGGAACCAATCTCCTTCAGAGTAGCTGGGCCTTTTTCCACTCTCACATGGTGAGAGGCGTTGAGCTGGTGTGGGTTTACTTGTAGACTACTTGTACCCCCCCACCCACCCCCGGACTTGGTGTCTGTATGTTGGAGTTTTCCCCGGTAGGTGAGAGGGTGGCTTCCCGTCACCTTCGGGTTGGGGGACGGGCTCTAATTGTTATTTGTGCCTACATGTCAAATGGCTGTTCAGAGTGTCTGGCCTTCTTTGAGTCCTTAGCAGGGGTTCTGGAAGGTGAGCTAGCTGGGAACTCCTTTATTCTGCTGGGAGACTTCAATGCCCATGTGGACAATGACATTGTGACCTGGAGGGGTGTGACTGGGAGGAACGACCTCTTTGATCTAAACTCGAGCGGTGTTCTATTGTTGGACTTCTGTGCCAGACATGGTTTGGCCATCATGAACACCATGTTTGAACATAAGGGTGTTCATAAATGCACTTGGCACTAGGACACCCTAGGTCAAAGATCAACGAATGACTTTGTAGTCATGTTATCTGATTTGCGGCCAACTGTTTTGGACACTCAGGTAAAAGAAGAGCTCAGATTGTCAACTGATCACTACCTGGTAGTGATTTAGATCAGTTGGCAGGGGAAGATGCCAGACAGACCCAGTAGAGCCAAATGTGTAGTGAGGGTTTGCTGGGAACACTGCCAGAAGAATCTGTCAGAAAGAGCTTCAACTCAGATCTCCAGGAGAGCTTATGGGACATGAGTCCGAGTGGGCCATGTTCTGTGCCTCAGTTGTTCAGCTGTATTCCTTGAGCTGTGGACACAAGGTTGTTGGTATTTCTCGTGGTGGCCATCCTTGAACTCAGTGGTAGATACCCCAGATTAGGGAGGCTGTCAAGCTGAAGAAAGAGTCCTATCTGGTCTTGGTGAGACTCCGGAGGTAGCTGAGGAGTACTGGAAGGCCAAGTGGTCAGCAGCCTTGGCTGTTGCTGAGGCAAAGCTCAGATGTGGGAGGAGTTTGGTGAGGCCTTGGATAAAGACTCGGTCAGTTCTGAGGAGATTCTGGCAAACCATCAGGCAGCTGAGGAGGGGAAATCAGTGCTTTACTAACACTGGGTTCAGTCAAGGTGGGGTGCTACTGACCACAACCAGTGATGTCATTGGGAAGTGGAAGGAATATTTCTGAGACCTTCTTAATCCCACAAAGTCTTTCATGGAGGAAGCTGAGTCGGGGGACTTCGGGGTTGGTTAGTCCATAACCATGGCTGAGATTGCCAAGGTAATTAAAAAACTCCAAGGCAGCAGGGCTCCAGGGGTGGATGAGATTTGCCCTGATTTCCTGAAGGATCTGGATGTTGTGTGGCCATCTTGGTTGACATGCCTTTGCAACATAACATGGACATCGGGGGCAGTGCCACTGGATTGGCAGCCTGGAGTGGTTGCTCCCCTCTTCAAAAAGAGGGACCAGGCAGAGTGTGCACTCTTTTTATAGGGGCATCACTTTCTTCAACCTCTCTGATAAGGTCTATTTAGGAATACTGGAAATGTGATTCCAATCGTTGGTCAAACCTCAGATTCAGGAGGAACAACACGGATGCCATCCTAGCTATGGAACACTGAACCAGCTCTTTATCCCCACTACGGTCCTCAAGGGGTCATGGGAGTTTGCCCATCAAGTCCATATGTGTTTTGTGGACTTGGAGAAAGTGTTCAACCATGTTCGTCAGGGTAGACTGTAGGGGGTGCTCTGCGAGTATGGGATTGAGGGCCCGTTGCTATGGGCTATTAGTTCCCTATACAAGTGGCATGAGAATTTGGTTCGCATTGCCGGCATAAGTCAGACCCTTTCAGGATGGGAGTTGGACTCAGCCAGGGCTGCCCATTGTCACAGATTCTGTCTATAATTTTTATGGACAGAATTTCTCGTTGCAGTCAGAGGGCAGAGGGAGTCTGGTTCGGTGGCCTCAGGATTCTATCTCCTCTCTTTGCAGCTGATGATGATGCTTTTCAATTCAACCACTGGCATCATCAGTGCCATGGAGCAGTTCACAGCTGAGAGCGAAGCAGCTGGGTTGAGAAACAGAATCTCCAAATCTGAAGCCATGGTCCTCAACCAGAAAAGAGTGGTTTGCTCACTTCAGGTCGAGGGTAAGTTTCTGCCTCAAGTGGAGGAGTTCAAGTATCTCCGGGTTTTTGATCATTCAACCTTTCTTTATATGTGTTAGTCTTATTGAGCCTTGAGGACACATTTACAATAGAGACTTGTTTAATTTGATTAACTGGTTTAATTTACAAGTGAGGGAGAATGGAGCGTGAGATTAACAGACAAATTGTTGCAGTGTCTGCAGTATTGTGGACTCCGTGCTGGTTTGTTGTGGTGAAGAAGAAACTGGTTTGCCTTATAAAAGTTTGCCTTTTAAGGCAAACCTCTCCATTTACAGGTTAGTCTATGTTCTTAATCTCACCTATGGTCATAAAATCTAGGTAGTGACCAAAAGAATGAGATTGTGGATACAGGTGGTTGAAATGAGTTTCCTCTGCAGTGTAGCTGGACTCTCAAGAGATAGGATGAGAAGTTGAGTTATCTGGGAGAGACTTGGAATAGAACTGCTGCTCCTCCACGTCTAGAGGACCCTGTTGAGGTGACTAGGGCATCTAGTAAGGATGTTCCTTGGGCACCTCCCTCGGGAGGTCCTTGAGGCATGTCCGACTGAGAGGACACCCTGGGGAAGAACCAGGACACGCTGAAGCAACCATGTCTCTCGATTGGCCTGGGAATGTCTTGGAGTCCTCCCAGAAGAGCTGGAAGACATGGCTGTGGAAAGAGATGTCTGGGCCTCCCTGCTCAAACTGCTGCACTTTATTTAGTTTACATATACAGTATTCCTTTTTTTTCATTAACTGAACCTTTATTTAAACAGATAAATCACATTGAACCTTGAAGACTCATTTACAAGTGAGACCTGTCTGGACAGGCAATAAAATGTGGTGAAAATGACAACATAGGGTTTGGTGATTAAAAAAAAAAAGTCCTAACATGCTCTTAATCTTTGGCTGATGGTTAAGAGCATGATAATAAAAAATGTAAATAAAAATAAAACTTGCACACAAGCACATAATGATGCTGAAATTCCGCAGGGGGGCAGGGAGGGGGACGCAATTTGTTTTTGAACAAAGGTGGAGTTCTGTTAGTTTAGCACTAGGTGAGGTAGAAACAATGCTGTTTACAACGTGATTGTAATTATGATTTGTCTGAGTCTTTGACAAACAATTACATTCAGAGGTTATCCAGTATGACATGTGTGGAAAAATTAAGTAAAAACAAAGTTCCTCAAAGAAAGATAGGAAGGAATTAGCTTTTCTACAGGGCAGATGATCCTTGAGGGATTTTAGGACGTTTAAATTGGACACACATGTTCTCTGATTCTTTATATGGCACATCATCAATAACCATCTAACCTGTTTCTTTACTCATTTCTCCTTTCCATGTGAGCTTGTGTCTATCTCCAGCAGTCTCTGTAAGAGACCGTGGACAAGGTTGCAAGTCACCAACAAATTACCATGCATGTTTTTGATCTGTGGAAAGAAGCCAGAAAACCCACAGGTGCACAGAGAGAATATGTAAACTGCACCCAGGCCAAGAGTCAATTCTGTGATCTTCTTGCTGAGAGGCAATAGCTTTTACCACTGTACTGCTGTGCTGCTGCAAGAACTGTCATATATTATCAGCTGACAGAACCATTTGAACAAGTGATTACCTTGGAAAACCTTCATCATTCAAAATAAGGCAAGTTTGGTTCACATAGCACACAGTAAGTGTTTTTTTTCCAGTGAGGGTATGACTCTGCCAGGGCTGCCCTATACAAGTTTTGTAATATGACTTTTACAAACAAAATTTCTAGGCACATTTGTGAAGAGAAGGGTGTTGAGTTTGGTGACAAGATAATTTTTACTCTTCTTTATGTAGATGATGTGTGCTTCCTCTTAGCTTCATCCTCCACCTCCAGGTTCACAGCTGAGTACGAAGCAGTTGGAATGAGTATCAGCCTTTACAATCCTGAGACCATGATGGGAAGATGGAAAAGGGGTGGACTGTCCACTGGGGTGGATGGAGAGATTTTGCTTCAAGTGGATGAGTTTACAAAGTACAGTAAATATCTTGGGGGCCTTGTTTGCAACAGAGGAAAGGAGGGAGCTGGAGACTGACTGCCATATTGGGGCAGTGTTTGCTGTGAGCCAATCAGCTGCAGTGAAGAAGGAGCTATGCCAGAAGGCAAAGCTCTTGAACTGCTGGTCAACCTACACTTTAACCCTCACCTATGGTTATGAGATTTGTGAAAAGAACGAGTTTGTGAATAAAAAAAGTTTCCTCCACATGGTAATCAGGTTCATCCTCAAAGAAAGGGTGAGGAGCTCAGACAACCAGGAGAAGCTCAGAGTAGAACCACTACTTTAGCACATTGAGGAGGAGGAGGAAGAAGAGAAGAAGAAGAAATAGAAGAAGTCAACACATTTTGTCAAGTTCTAAAAAGTCACATTCACAAATGTTACTATGCAAAAAAAAAAAGAAAAAAGAAGCCTGGTGGGCCTGGCACATCTTTTCAGAGTCTGACAGCACCAACTTTTCTGCGCTACTTGTGGATCAAACCAACACACTATGAAAATGTAGATTGTGCTCGGCCCTGTCAGTTTTACAGATTTCTGTCAGGAGAAATTGATCAAAGACAGAAAGGAGTATTCAGACTGTTGTCAGCAACAAGTTCAAATGCCAAGTTCTGGGATGGATGATGGAACTGAAAACCTGCCATCTACAAAGTTTCAGCTCCAAATGTTCAACCATATGAACAACGAGGACGCCTTCTGAAGGAACATTTAATGATCAGATGAACCAAAAATGGACTAAACATGATAATAACAACAAGAGCCTTCAAAATTATTGTATCCAGTCTCATGCAACGGATTATCCAGGTCGTAAAGGAAAGTCTAAAAGCTCAGTTCTGTGATGGTCTGGGTTTGGTTCGGTGTCCTATGATGACAGCATTTTTGCAGAAAAGTCAAACAGAAGCTTTACAGCAACATCTGTTGCCTTCAAGACTATGTATTTTCCAGGGCCAGCTGAGCATTGTCTACCAAAATATTGCAAAACCACATTTTGCTCACATTCCAAAGGCACGACTGAGGAAGATGAGGGAATGAATTTTTAGATTGACTTGCTGCAGTCCTGATCTGTCTCTAACATAAATTGTTACAGCATTTAAAAATCAAATGCCCTTTAGTACAGCTGGATATACAGTACAGTATTAAGAAGTGTTTTCAGGAAGAATAAGACAAAATAATACTTGAAACTTTTCATCACTTTGCATTCTTAATGCCTAAACAAATGAAGTGAAATGACAAAATCAAAAAAAAGATAAAAGCATTCATGTCATAACTTCATTTCTGTTTCCCATGTCACTCTAATTATTTCTGATGAAGGGTTATAAAAATATCTGATGTAAAATAAGTTGGTTCACAACTCAATCTTGTCAACGCAAAGGTTTTCTGAAGATAAGGAAACAGCTTTTCAAAACGTGACCTATTGCTTTGGGTTTTGTAAGTGTACTGTACTGGGATTATCTTTGTCTTTAGATTATCAGAGGAAGCTGAGCTGCAAAGAGAAGCTCTGTTTACTGGTCGTCCACGTTCCTCCCTTCACTTATTGTCATGACCTTTGGGCAGTGAATGAAAAGAGGCAATCACAAATACAAACAACAAAAAATAGTTTTCTTTGTAGGGCAGCTGGACTCTCCCTTAAAGATAGGGTGAGAAGTTTAGTTATCTAGGAAGGCCTCAGAGTTGAGACCCTGAAAGGATATCTCCTGGATGCCTCCATAGGGAGACTTTCTGGAAGAGTAGTTTTGGAAAGAAATGTCTGGGCTCCCTACTCAGGCTTCTGTCCCTGTGACTTGACTCCAGAACAAGTGGAAGATGGATGGATGGTTGGATGGATGGATGGATGGATAGTTGGATGGATGGATGGATGGATGGATAGATGGTAGGATAGATGGATGGATGGATGAATGGATAGATAGATGGTTGGATGGATGGTTTGATGTGGGATGGATGGTTAGCTGGTTGGATTATGTATGGTTGAATGGATGTTAGATGGTTGGATAGATGGATTAATGGCTGATTGGATAGGTGGTTGGATGGATGGATGGTTGGATGGATGGATGGTTGGAGGGATGGATGGTTGGATGGATGGATTGATGGTTTGATGGATGATGGATGATGGATGGATGGATTGATGGATGGTTGGTTGGATGGTTAGATGATGGATGGATGGATGGATGGATGGATGGATGGGTGATGGATGGATGGATGGATGGGTGATGGATGGATGGATTGATGGATGGTTGGATGGATGGAGATTATCCTTTAAAAAATATTAATTCTGGAGAAACATTATGTATTTTCCTGTTCACTAACATCTTCCTTCTTTTGTGTTTTATTTTGAAACTTTAAAGAATACAAAGTTATTTTTACACTTTGAGTTTGACATTAATCTTAAGGTTGTGAAGATCCTACAAGTCATGGAACGCTTTGTTTTCTAACATTGAACCTTTGTTTCACCTGAACTTGGATCATCCGGGATCTTCCCAGACATTAAATCTCCAATCCAAGAGTGTGAGGTCAAAATTGTTTCAGAGCCGTCCATGTCCAAAAGGTCTCCTGACCTTTAAAAGCAGCCTCACAATCTGACAGGTGTCCAGTGTCCTCAGTGACACAGTAACTGTATCACAACTGAGGAAACACCACAGGCATGCTGAGCAGCAGAATGTCCACGCTGCTAAACTGAAGGCATCAGTGTGTTTGAGGATAAACTGTCTTCTTCGTTTTAAACACTTTCTGACATTACTGCTGAAACAGCATTTTTATTTTGAATCAACCTTCTGATTCATCAGTTACGGGAGAATTACATGAAGACAAAACTGGATGTTCTGATGAGCCCATGCTTCTTCTTTTCAGGGTCAGAGGTCAGCAGAGCAGGAGTTTAAGTAGCTGCTATGGACTGAGGTCCAGTTACAGAGAGATTAGTTCTGATATTAAATATCTACTGTATTTAGAGCTTACATAAGTCGTATATTTAATTTCTTTTTCACTAGAAAAAATTAGGTTTGGTCATATTCAAATGTATTTTCTAGAGTTTACCATATGAGGACATTTAAACTATCTCAAAAGGGCAGAATAATTGTGATTCAGTTCACGAGGATTGTGGTGTATGTTCATCAAATGTCAAATATTAGATATCAGCAAGTGTTGCTTTACTCTAAGAAGAGTTATATTGATATTTTCCATAAAATATGGAGTTTATCAGACAGAACTAGTAGCTTGAAAGGTAAAATAAAATCTAAAAGGAACTGAAAATATTTTAGCTGCTGGAGAGTGTTCAGCTTTTCATTGAAGCTTCTCGTTGTTCTTTTTACCCTCAGTCTTTGTTTTTGATTAAGGTATGGTAAAAACATGATTTTTGTGAAAGTATTCCAAAAGTGTTTCATTAAACCCAATGAATCCAATCAGTTACTTAGACTACAATCATGTCTTAAAGACATAAAAACCTGGCTGACACTAAATTTTCTCCTTTTGAATACAGATAAGACTGAGGTTTTGTTTTTTGGACCTAAGCATTTTAGGAATTATTTTTTCAATCTATCACCCTCCTAAGATGACATTAATCTGGCCTTCAGTTGTAATGTTAATGTAATGGTGTTAGTTTTGATCAGGACACATTAAAACCATTACTAGAACTGCCTTCTTCCACCTGCGTAATAACTACAATTAGAAACATCTTATCTAAAAACTGATTAATAAAAGTGAAACAGTTTTTCCTATAAATAGAGTATTTTGGTAAAGCAGAACCAGATACAGAAACACCTGCTTCCTTTAATCAGCTCTGCCTCTGAACCTCCTCCTCTGCTGGCCTTAACACCTTTCTGTTGGACCTGGTGTCACTACATACCCCATAGGCTGACCCGCCTGCATTGCTGCCATCTCTTTCAGAGTCTCCTCTGAGTACAGGCCGATGGGTGAGTTATACTGCTTCCTCTCACGTGGGCTGACCACTGCCGCTCTCCCCCCAGGAGAACCTGCCTCTACAGGGTCAAATGAGGCCGACGAGCGGCCGTTTACCTGCGCTGACTGACGCATCAAGGAGGTGGAGTCACAGGTGAGGAGACAGGAAGAGGAAGGAGCAGAGATTGTTAAGTAATAGATTTGTTTTAGAAAAAAGAAAAAAAGAAAACATACATAACATACTTCGCAGTTTGTTTTTTTGCAGACTCGCTCTCACGTTTTTTCAAAGAAAGACTGGACATGCACACAACTGGCTGATTGATGGATGAGCCGCACCATCTGCATGGAAATAATTTATTTTTTTAATTTATTATTTAGCACCTCTGTGCAGCCCACACCTTCAGAAAAAGCTTCCTCCTGCAGCTGATCAGCTGATCTCCATGCAGAGGGGACAAGTGGGCGTGGCCTAAAACGCTTGCAGGTGAAACAGAGCAGAGGAGGCAGAGAGCTGAGATCATGACATGCTGTGCTATTTAGAGCGTTTAGAGTTTAGGAACATTGTTTAGAATATTGCAAGAGTGTAGGAAGGATTTAAAACACATATATATAAATATAATACAGTATATATATATATATATATATATATATATACAGTATATATATATATATATATACAGTATAGACAGTATATATATATATACATATATACTGTATATATATATATATATATATATATATACTGTAT